>JAQIHN010000765.1:0-26779 GCA_027917425.1 Gastrophryne carolinensis
ATGATAAGAGAAGGAAAGAGACACAAGGAGAAGGAAAGAGACACAAGGAGATGGAATGATAAGAGAAGGAAAGAGACACAAGGAGATGGAATGATAGAGACACAAGGAGATGGAATGATAAGAGAAGGAAAGAGACACAAGGAGATGGAATGATAGAGACACAAGGAGATGGAATGATAATAGAAGGAAAGAGACACAAGGAGATGGAATGATAATAGAAGGAAAGAGACACAAGGAGATGGAAAGAGACACAAGGAGATGGAAAGAGACACAAGGAGATGGAAAGAGACACAAGGAGATGGAAAGAGAATAGAAGGAAAGAGACACAAGGAGATGGAATGATAAGAGAAGGAAAGAGACACAAGGAGAAGGAAAGAGACACAAGGAGATGGAATGATAAGAGAAGGAAAGAGACACAAGGAGATGGAATGATAAGAGAAGGAAAGAGACACAAGGAGATGGAATGATAAGAGAAGGAAAGAGACACAAGGAGATGGAATGATAGAGACACAAGGAGATGGAATGATAAGAGAAGGAAAGAGACACAAGGAGATGGAATGATAATAGAAGGAAAGAGACACAAGGAGATGGAAAGAGACACAAGGAGATGGAAAGAGACACAAGGAGATGGAATGATAATAGAAGGAAAGAGACACAAGGAGATGGAAAGAGACACAAGGAGATGGAAAGAGACACAAGGAGATGGAATGATAAGAGAAGGAAAGAGACACAAGGAGATGGAAAGAGACACAAGGAGATGGAATGATAAGAGAAGGAAAGAGACACAAGGAGATGGAATGATAAGAGAAGGAAAGAGACACAAGGAGATGGAATGATAAGAGAAGGAAAGAGACACAAGGAGATGGAAAGAGACACAAGGAGATGGAATGATAAGAGAAGGAAAGAGACACAAGGAGATGGAATGATAGAGACACAAGGAGATGGAATGATAAGAGAAGGAAAGAGACACAAGGAGAAGGAATGATAAGAGAAGGAAAGAGACACAAGGAGAAGGAATGATAAGAGAAGGAAAGAGACACAAGGAGATGGAATGATAAGAGAAGGAAAGAGACACAAGGAGAAGGAATGATAAGAGAAGGAAAGAGACACAAGGAGATGGAATGATAAGAGAAGGAAAGAGACACAAGGAGATGGAATGATAAGAGAAGGAAAGAGACACAAGGAGAAGGAATGATAAGAGAAGGAAAGAGACACAAGGAGATGGAATGATAAGAGAAGGAAAGAGACACAAGGAGATGGAAAGAGACACAAGGAGATGGAATGATAAGAGAAGGAAAGAGACACAAGGAGATGGAAAGAGACACAAGGAGATGGAATGATAAGAGAAGGAAAGAGACACAAGGAGATGGAAAGAGACACAAGGAGATGGAAAGAGACACAAGGAGATGGAAAGAGACACAAGGAGATGGAATGATAATAGAAGGAAAGAGACACAAGGAGATGGAAAGAGACACAAGGAGATGGAAAGAGACACAAGGAGATGGAAAGAGACACAAGGAGATGGAAAGAGAATAGAAGGAAAGAGACACAAGGAGATGGAATGATAAGAGAAGGAAAGAGACACAAGGAGAAGGAATGATAAGAGAAGGAAAGAGACACAAGGAGATGGAATGATAAGAGAAGGAAAGAGACACAAGGAGAAGGAATGATAAGAGAAGGAAAGAGACACAAGGAGATGGAATGATAAGAGAAGGAAAGAGACACAAGGAGATGGAATGATAAGAGAAGGAAAGAGACACAAGGAGATGGAATGATAAGAGAAGGAAAGAGACACAAGGAGAAGGAATGATAAGAGAAGGAAAGAGACACAAGGAGATGGAATGATAAGAGAAGGAAAGAGACACAAGGAGATGGAAAGAGACACAAGGAGATGGAATGATAAGAGAAGGAAAGAGACACAAGGAGATGGAAAGAGACACAAGGAGATGGAATGATAAGAGAAGGAAAGAGACACAAGGAGATGGAATGATAGAGACACAAGGAGATGGAATGATAAGAGAAGGAAAGAGACACAAGGAGATGGAATGATAATAGAAGGAAAGAGACACAAGGAGATGGAAAGAGACACAAGGAGATGGAAAGAGACACAAGGAGATGGAATGATAAGAGAAGGAAAGAGACACAAGGAGAAGGAAAGAGACACAAGGAGATGGAATGATAAGAGAAGGAAAGAGACACAAGGAGAAGGAAAGAGACACAAGGAGATGGAATGATAAGAGAAGGAAAGAGACACAAGGAGAAGGAAAGAGACACAAGGAGATGGAATGATAAGAGAAGGAAAGAGACACAAGGAGAAGGAAAGAGACACAAGGAGATGGAATGATAAGAGAAGGAAAGAGACACAAGGAGATGGAATGATAATAGAAGGAAAGAGACACAAGGAGATGGAAAGAGACACAAGGAGATGGAAAGAGACACAAGGAGAAGGAAAGAGACACAAGGAGATGGAATGATAAGAGAAGGAAAGAGACACAAGGAGAAGGAATGATAAGAGAAGGAAAGAGACACAAGGAGATGGAATGATAAGAGAAGGAAAGAGACACAAGGAGAAGGAATGATAAGAGAAGGAAAGAGACACAAGGAGATGGAATGATAAGAGAAGGAAAGAGACACAAGGAGATGGAAAGAGACACAAGGAGATGGAATGATAAGAGAAGGAAAGAGACACAAGGAGAAGGAAAGAGACACAAGGAGATGGAATGATAAGAGAAGGAAAGAGACACAAGGAGATGGAATGATAGAGACACAAGGAGATGGAATGATAAGAGAAGGAAAGAGACACAAGGAGATGGAATGATAATAGAAGGAAAGAGACACAAGGAGATGGAAAGAGACACAAGGAGATGGAAAGAGACACAAGGAGATGGAATGATAATAGAAGGAAAGAGACACAAGGAGATGGAAAGAGACACAAGGAGATGGAATGATAAGAGAAGGAAAGAGACACAAGGAGAAGGAAAGAGACACAAGGAGATGGAAAGAGACACAAGGAGATGGAATGATAAGAGAAGGAAAGAGACACAAGGAGATGGAAAGAGACACAAGGAGATGGAATGATAAGAGAAGGAAAGAGACACAAGGAGAAGGAAAGAGACACAAGGAGATGGAATGATAAGAGAAGGAAAGAGACACAAGGAGATGGAATGATAGAGACACAAGGAGATGGAATGATAAGAGAAGGAAAGAGACACAAGGAGATGGAATGATAGAGACACAAGGAGATGGAATGATAAGAGAAGGAAAGAGACACAAGGAGATGGAATGATAATAGAAGGAAAGAGACACAAGGAGATGGAAAGAGACACAAGGAGATGGAAAGAGACACAAGGAGATGGAATGATAATAGAAGGAAAGAGACACAAGGAGATGGAAAGAGACACAAGGAGATGGAAAGAGACACAAGGAGATGGAATGATAAGAGAAGGAAAGAGACACAAGGAGATGGAAAGAGACACAAGGAGATGGAATGATAAGAGAAGGAAAGAGACACAAGGAGATGGAATGATAAGAGAAGGAAAGAGACACAAGGAGATGGAATGATAAGAGAAGGAAAGAGACACAAGGAGATGGAATGATAAGAGAAGGAAAGAGACACAAGGAGATGGAATGATAAGAGAAGGAAAGAGACACAAGGAGAAGGAATGATAAGAGAAGGAAAGAGACACAAGGAGATGGAATGATAAGAGAAGGAAAGAGACACAAGGAGATGGAAAGAGACACAAGGAGATGGAATGATAAGAGAAGGAAAGAGACACAAGGAGAAGGAAAGAGACACAAGGAGATGGAAAGAGACACAAGGAGATGGAAAGAGACACAAGGAGAAGGAAAGAGACACAAGGAGATGGAATGATAATAGAAGGAAAGAGACACAAGGAGAAGGAAAGAGACACAAGGAGATGGAATGATAAGAGAAGGAAAGAGACACAAGGAGAAGGAAAGAGACACAAGGAGATGGAATGATAAGAGAAGGAAAGAGACACAAGGAGATGGAAAGAGACACAAGGAGATGGAAAGAGACACAAGGAGAAGGAAAGAGACACAAGGAGATGGAATGATAATAGAAGGAAAGAGACACAAGGAGATGGAATGATAATAGAAGGAAAGAGACACAAGGAGAAGGAAAGAGACACAAGGAGATGGAAAGAGACACAAGGAGATGGAAAGAGAATAGAAGGAAAGAGACACAAGGAGATGGAAAGAGACACAAGGAGATGGAAAGAGAATAGAAGGAAAGAGACACAAGGAGATGGAATGATAATAGAAGGAAAGAGACACAAGGAGATGGAAAGAGACACAAGGAGATGGAAAGAGACACAAGGAGATGGAAAGAGAATAGAAGGAAAGAGACACAAGGAGATGGAAAGAGACACAAGGAGATGGAAAGAGAATAGAAGGAAAGAGACACAAGGAGATGGAAAGAGACACAAGGAGATGGAAAGAGACACAAGGAGATGGAATGATAATAGAAGGAAAGAGACACAAGGAGATGGAAAGAGACACAAGGAGATGGAATGATAATAGAAGGAAAGAGACACAAGGAGATGGAAAGAGACACAAGGAGATGGAAAGAGAATAGAAGGAAAGAGACACAAGGAGATGGAAAGAGACACAAGGAGATGGAAAGAGACACAAGTAGAAGGAAAGAGACACAAGGAGATGGAATGATAAGAGAAGGAAAGAAACACAAGTAGATGGAATGATAAGAGAAGGAAAGAGACACAAGGAGATGGAAAGAGACACAAGGAGAAGGAAAGAGACACAAGGAGATGGAAAGAGACACAAGGAGAAGGAAAGAGACACAAGGAGATGGAATGATAATAGAAGGAAAGAGACACAAGGAGATGGAAAGAGACACAAGGAGATGGAAAGAGACACAAGGAGATGGAAAGAGACACAAGGAGATGGAAAGAGAATAGAAGGAAAGAGACACAAGGAGATGGAATGATAAGAGAAGGAAAGAGACACAAGGAGAAGGAAAGAGACACAAGGAGATGGAAAGAGACACAAGTAGAAGGAAAGAGACACAAGGAGATGGAATGATAAGAGAAGGAAAGAAACACAAGTAGATGGAATGATAAGAGAAGGAAAGAGACACAAGGAGATGGAAAGAGACACAAGGAGATGGAAAGAGACACAAGGAGATGGAAAGAGAATAGAAGGAAAGAGACACAAGGAGATGGAATGATAAGAGAAGGAAAGAGACACAAGGAGATGGAAAGAGACACAAGGAGATGGAAAGAGACACAAGGAGATGGAAAGAGACACAAGGAGATGGAATGATAAGAGAAGGAAAGAGACACAAGGAGATGGAATGATAAGAGAAGGAAAGAGACACAAGTAGATGGAATGATAATAGAAGGAAAGAGACACAAGGAGATGGAAAGAGACACAAGGAGATGGAAAGAGACACAAGGAGATGGAATGATAAGAGAAGGAAAGAGACACAAGGAGATGGAAAGAGACACAAGGAGATGGAAAGAGACACAAGGAGATGGAAAGAGACACAAGGAGATGGAAAGAGACACAAGGAGATGGAATGATAATAGAAGGAAAGAGACACAAGGAGATGGAAAGAGACACAAGGAGATGGAAAGAGAATAGAAGGAAAGAGACACAAGGAGAAGGAAAGAGACACAAGGAGATGGAAAGAGACACAAGGAGAAGGAAAGAGACACAAGGAGATGGAATGATAATAGAAGGAAAGAGACACAAGGAGATGGAAAGAGACACAAGGAGAAGGAAAGAGACACAAGGAGATGGAAAGAGACACAAGTAGAAGGAAAGAGACACAAGGAGATGGAATGATAAGAGAAGGAAAGAGACACAAGGAGATGGAATGATAAGAGAAGGAAAGAGACACAAGGAGATGGAAAGAGACACAAGGAGATGGAAAGAGACACAAGGAGATGGAAAGAGACACAAGGAGATGGAAAGAGACACAAGGAGATGGAATGATAATAGAAGGAAAGAGACACAAGGAGATGGAAAGAGACACAAGGAGATGGAAAGAGACACAAGGAGATGGAAAGAGACACAAGGAGATGGAAAGAGAATAGAAGGAAAGAGACACAAGGAGATGGAATGATAAGAGAAGGAAAGAGACACAAGGAGAAGGAATGATAAGAGAAGGAAAGAGACACAAGGAGATGGAATGATAAGAGAAGGAAAGAGACACAAGGAGAAGGAATGATAAGAGAAGGAAAGAGACACAAGGAGATGGAATGATAGAGACACAAGGAGATGGAATGATAAGAGAAGGAAAGAGACACAAGGAGATGGAATGATAGAGACACAAGGAGATGGAATGATAATAGAAGGAAAGAGACACAAGGAGATGGAAAGAGACACAAGGAGAAGGAAAGAGACACAAGGAGATGGAAAGAGACACAAGTAGAAGGAAAGAGACACAAGGAGATGGAATGATAAGAGAAGGAAAGAAACACAAGTAGATGGAAAGAGACACAAGGAGAAGGAAAGAGACACAAGGAGATGGAAAGAGACACAAGTAGAAGGAAAGAGACACAAGGAGATGGAATGATAAGAGAAGGAAAGAAACACAAGTAGATGGAATGATAATAGAAGGAAAGAGACACAAGGAGATGGAAAGAGACACAAGTAGAAGGAAAGAGACACAAGGAGATGGAATGATAAGAGAAGGAAAGAGACACAAGGAGATGGAATGATAATAGAAGGAAAGAGACACAAGGAGATGGAATGATAATAGAAGGAAAGAGACACAAGGAGATGGAAAGAGACACAAGGAGAAGGAAAGAGACACAAGGAGATGGAAAGAGACACAAGTAGAAGGAAAGAGACACAAGGAGATGGAATGATAAGAGAAGGAAAGAAACACAAGTAGATGGAATGATAAGAGAAGGAAAGAGACACAAGGAGATGGAAAGAGACACAAGGAGAAGGAAAGAGACACAAGGAGATGGAAAGAGACACAAGTAGAAGGAAAGAGACACAAGGAGATGGAATGATAAGAGAAGGAAAGAAACACAAGTAGATGGAATGATAAGAGAAGGAAAGAGACACAAGGAGATGGAAAGAGACACAAGGAGAAGGAAAGAGACACAAGGAGATGGAAAGAGACACAAGGAGAAGGAAAGAGACACAAGGAGATGGAAAGAGACACAAGGAGAAGGAAAGAGACACAAGGAGATGGAAAGAGACACAAGGAGATGGAATGAGAATAGAAGGAAAGAGACACAAGGAGATGGAAAGAGACACAAGGAGATGGAAAGAGACACAAGGAGATGGAAAGAGACACAAGGAGATGGAAAGAGACACAAGGAGATGGAATGAGAATAGAAGGAAAGAGACACAAGGAGATGGAATGATAATAGAAGGAAAGAGACACAAGGAGATGGAATGATAATAGAAGGAAAGAGACACAAGGAGATGGAATGATAATAGAAGGAAAGAGACACAAGGAGAAGGAAAGAGACACAAGGAGATGGAATGATAATAGAAGGAAAGAGACACAAGGAGATGGAAAGAGACACAAGGAGATGGAATGATAATAGAAGGAAAGAGACACAAGGAGATGGAAAGAGACACAAGGAGAAGGAAAGAGACACAAGGAGATGGAATGATAAGAGAAGGAAAGAGACACAAGGAGAAGGAAAGAGACACAAGGAGATGGAATGATAATAGAAGGAAAGAGACACAAGGAGATGGAAAGAGACACAAGGAGAAGGAAAGAGACACAAGGAGATGGAAAGAGACACAAGGAGATGGAAAGAGACACAAGGAGAAGGAAAGAGACACAAGGAGATGGAATGATAAGAGAAGGAAAGAGACACAAGGAGAAGGAATGATAAGAGAAGGAAAGAGACACAAGGAGATGGAATGATAATAGAAGGAAAGAGACACAAGGAGATGGAAAGAGAATAGAAGGAAAGAGACACAAGGAGATGGAAAGAGACACAAGGAGATGGAAAGAGAATAGAAGGAAAGAGACACAAGGAGATGGAAAGAGACACAAGGAGATGGAATGATAAGAGAAGGAAAGAGACACAAGGAGAAGGAAAGAGACACAAGGAGATGGAAAGAGACACAAGGAGATGGAAAGAGACACAAGGAGATGGAATGATAGAGACACAAGGAGATGGAATGATAAGAGAAGGAAAGAGACACAAGGAGATGGAATGATAATAGAAGGAAAGAGACACAAGGAGATGGAAAGAGACACAAGGAGATGGAAAGAGACACAAGTAGAAGGAAAGAGAATAGAAGGAAAGAGACACAAGGAGATGGAATGATAATAGAAGGAAAGAGACACAAGGAGATGGAAAGAGACACAAGGAGAAGGAAAGAGACACAAGGAGATGGAATGATAAGAGAAGGAAAGAGACACAAGGAGAAGGAAAGAGACACAAGGAGATGGAATGATAATAGAAGGAAAGAGACACAAGGAGATGGAAAGAGACACAAGGAGAAGGAAAGAGACACAAGGAGATGGAAAGAGACACAAGGAGATGGAAAGAGACACAAGGAGAAGGAAAGAGACACAAGGAGATGGAATGATAAGAGAAGGAAAGAGACACAAGGAGAAGGAATGATAAGAGAAGGAAAGAGACACAAGGAGATGGAATGATAATAGAAGGAAAGAGACACAAGGAGATGGAAAGAGAATAGAAGGAAAGAGACACAAGGAGATGGAAAGAGACACAAGGAGATGGAAAGAGAATAGAAGGAAAGAGACACAAGGAGATGGAAAGAGACACAAGGAGATGGAATGATAAGAGAAGGAAAGAGACACAAGGAGAAGGAAAGAGACACAAGGAGATGGAAAGAGACACAAGGAGATGGAAAGAGACACAAGGAGATGGAATGATAGAGACACAAGGAGATGGAATGATAAGAGAAGGAAAGAGACACAAGGAGATGGAATGATAATAGAAGGAAAGAGACACAAGGAGATGGAAAGAGACACAAGGAGATGGAAAGAGACACAAGTAGAAGGAAAGAGAATAGAAGGAAAGAGACACAAGGAGATGGAATGATAAGAGAAGGAAAGAAACACAAGTAGATGGAAGGAGACACAAGGAGATGGAAGGAGACACAAGGAGATGGAAAGAGACACAAGGAGAAGGAAAGAGACACAAGGAGATGGAATGATAAGAGAAGGAAAGAGACACAAGGAGAAGGAATGATAAGAGAAGGAAAGAGACACAAGGAGATGGAATGATAAGAGAAGGAAAGAGACACAAGGAGATGGAAAGAGACACAAGGAGATGGAAAGAGACACAAGGAGATGGAAAGAGAATAGAAGGAAAGAGACACAAGGAGATGGAATGATAATAGAAGGAAAGAGACACAAGGAGATGGAAAGAGACACAAGGAGATGGAAAGAGACACAAGGAGATGGAAAGAGAATAGAAGGAAAGAGACACAAGGAGATGGAAAGAGACACAAGGAGATGGAAAGAGAATAGAAGGAAAGAGACACAAGGAGATGGAAAGAGACACAAGGAGATGGAAAGAGACACAAGGAGATGGAATGATAATAGAAGGAAAGAGACACAAGGAGATGGAAAGAGACACAAGGAGATGGAAAGAGAATAGAAGGAAAGAGACACAAGGAGATGGAAAGAGACACAAGGAGATGGAAAGAGACACAAGTAGAAGGAAAGAGACACAAGGAGATGGAAAGAGACACAAGGAGATGGAAAGAGAATAGAAGGAAAGAGACACAAGGAGATGGAAAGAGACACAAGGAGATGGAAAGAGAATAGAAGGAAAGAGACACAAGGAGATGGAAAGAGACACAAGGAGATGGAAAGAGACACAAGGAGATGGAATGATAAGAGAAGGAAAGAGACACAAGGAGAAGGAATGATAAGAGAAGGAAAGAGACACAAGGAGATGGAATGATAAGAGAAGGAAAGAGACACAAGGAGAAGGAATGATAAGAGAAGGAAAGAGACACAAGGAGATGGAATGATAAGAGAAGGAAAGAGACACAAGGAGATGGAAAGAGACACAAGGAGATGGAATGATAAGAGAAGGAAAGAGACACAAGGAGATGGAAAGAGACACAAGGAGATGGAATGATAAGAGAAGGAAAGAGACACAAGGAGAAGGAAAGAGACACAAGGAGATGGAATGATAAGAGAAGGAAAGAGACACAAGGAGAAGGAATGATAAGAGAAGGAAAGAGACACAAGGAGATGGAATGATAAGAGAAGGAAAGAGACACAAGGAGAAGGAATGATAAGAGAAGGAAAGAGACACAAGGAGATGGAAAGAGACACAAGGAGAAGGAATGATAAGAGAAGGAAAGAGACACAAGGAGATGGAAAGAGACACAAGGAGATGGAAAGAGACACAAGGAGATGGAAAGAGACACAAGGAGATGGAAAGAGACACAAGGAGATGGAATGATAATAGAAGGAAAGAGACACAAGGAGATGGAATGATAATAGAAGGAAAGAGACACAAGGAGATGATAATAGAAGGAAAGAGACACAAGGAGATGGAAAGAGACACAAGGAGATGGAATGATAAGAGAAGGAAAGAGACACAAGGAGATGATAATAGAAGGAAAGAGACACAAGGAGATGGAAAGAGACACAAGGAGATGGAAAGAGACACAAGTAGATGGACACAAGTAGATGGAATGATAATAGAAGGAAA
Organism: Gastrophryne carolinensis; assembly: GCA_027917425.1. Lineage (NCBI taxonomy): Eukaryota > Metazoa > Chordata > Amphibia > Anura > Microhylidae > Gastrophryne > Gastrophryne carolinensis. The sequence continues at coordinate 10,665 of JAQIHN010000765.1, forward strand.
GAGACACAAGGAGATGGACAGAGACACAAGGAGATGGAATGATAAGAGAAGGAAAGAGACACAAGGAGATGGAAAGAGACACAAGGAGATGGAATGATAAGAGAAGGAAAGAGACACAAGGAGATGGAATGATAAGAGAAGGAAAGAGACACAAGGAGATGGAAAGAGACACAAGGAGATGGAATGATAAGAGAAGGAAAGAGACACAAGTAGATGGACAGAGACACAAGGAGATGGAAAGAGACACAAGGAGATGGAATGATAAGAGAAGGAAAGAGACACAAGTAGATGGACAGAGACACAAGGAGATGGAAAGAGACACAAGGAGATGGAATGATAATAGAAGGAAAGAGACACAAGGAGATGGAAAGAGACACAAGGAGATGGAAAGAGACACAAGGAGATGGAAAGAGACACAAGGAGATGGAATGATAATAGAAGGAAAGAGACACAAGGAGATGGAATGATAAGAGAAGGAAAGAGACACAAGGAGATGGAAAGAGACACAAGGAGATGGAATGATAAGAGAAGGAAAGAGACACAAGGAGATGGAATGATAAGAGAAGGAAAGAGACACAAGGAGATGGAAAGAGACACAAGGAGATGGAATGATAAGAGAAGGAAAGAGACACAAGTAGATGGAATGATAAGAGAAGGAAAGAGACACAAGTAGATGGAATGATAATAGAAGGAAAGAGACACAAGTAGATGGAATGATAATAGAAGGAAAGAGACACAAGGAGATGGAATGATAATAGAAGGAAAGAGACACAAGGAGATGGAAAGAGACACAAGGAGATGGAATGATAATAGAAGGAAAGAGACACAAGGAGATGGAATGATAATAGAAGGAAAGAGACACAAGGAGATGGAATGATAAGAGAAGGAAAGAGACACAAGGAGATGGAATGATAATAGAAGGAAAGAGACACAAGGAGATGGAAAGAGACACAAGGAGATGGAAAGAGACACAAGGAGATGGAATGATAATAGAAGGAAAGAGACACAAGTAGATGGACAGAGACACAAGGAGATGGAAAGAGACACAAGGAGATGGAAAGAGACACAAGGAGATGGAATGATAATAGAAGGAAAGAGACACAAGGAGATGGAATGATAAGAGAAGGAAAGAGACACAAGTAGATGGAATGATAATAGAAGGAAAGAGACACAAGGAGATGGAAAGAGACACAAGGAGATGGAATGATAATAGAAGGAAAGAGACACAAGGAGATGGAAAGAGACACAAGGAGATGGAATGATAATAGAAGGAAAGAGACACAAGGAGATGGAATGATAATAGAAGGAAAGAGACACAAGGAGATGGAAAGAGACACAAGGAGATGGAAAGAGACACAAGGAGATGGAATGATAATAGAAGGAAAGAGACACAAGGAGATGGAATGATAATAGAAGGAAAGAGACACAAGGAGATGGAATGATAAGAGAAGGAAAGAGACACAAGGAGATGGAAAGAGACACAAGGAGATGGAAAGAGACACAAGGAGATGGAATGATAATAGAAGGAAAGAGACACAAGGAGATGGAATGATAATAGAAGGAAAGAGACACAAGGAGATGGAAAGAGACACAAGGAGATGGAATGATAATAGAAGGAAAGAGACACAAGTAGATGGAATGATAATAGAAGGAAAGAGACACAAGGAGATGGAATGATAATAGAAGGAAAGAGACACAAGGAGATGGAAAGAGACACAAGGAGATGGAAAGAGACACAAGGAGATGGAATGATAATAGAAGGAAAGAGACACAAGTAGATGGAATGATAATAGAAGGAAAGAGACACAAGGAGATGGAATGATAATAGAAGGAAAGAGACACAAGGAGATGGAATGATAAGAGAAGGAAAGAGACACAAGGAGATGGAAAGAGACACAAGGAGATGGAAAGAGACACAAGGAGATGGAATGATAATAGAAGGAAAGAGACACAAGGAGATGGAAAGAGACACAAGGAGATGGAAAGAGACACAAGGAGATGGAATGATAATAGAAGGAAAGAGACACAAGTAGATGGAATGATAATAGAAGGAAAGAGACACAAGGAGATGGAATGATAATAGAAGGAAAGAGACACAAGGAGATGGAATGATAATAGAAGGAAAGAGACACAAGGAGATGGAAAGAGACACAAGGAGATGGAAAGAGACACAAGGAGATGGAATGATAATAGAAGGAAAGAGACACAAGTAGATGGAATGATAATAGAAGGAAAGAGACACAAGGAGATGGAATGATAATAGAAGGAAAGAGACACAAGGAGATGGAATGATAAGAGAAGGAAAGAGACACAAGGAGATGGAAAGAGACACAAGGAGATGGAAAGAGACACAAGGAGATGGAATGATAATAGAAGGAAAGAGACACAAGGAGATGGAAAGAGACACAAGGAGATGGAAAGAGACACAAGGAGATGGAATGATAATAGAAGGAAAGAGACACAAGTAGATGGAATGATAATAGAAGGAAAGAGACACAAGGAGATGGAATGATAATAGAAGGAAAGAGACACAAGGAGATGGAATGATAAGAGAAGGAAAGAGACACAAGGAGATGGAAAGAGACACAAGGAGATGGAATGATAATAGAAGGAAAGAGACACAAGTAGATGGAATGATAATAGAAGGAAAGAGACACAAGTAGATGGAATGATAATAGAAGGAAAGAGACACAAGGAGATGGAATGATAATAGAAGGAAAGAGACACAAGGAGATGGAATGATAAGAGAAGGAAAGAGACACAAGGAGATGGACAGAGACACAAGGAGATGGAATGATAAGAGAAGGAAAGAGACACAAGGAGATGGAAAGAGACACAAGGAGATGGAATGATAAGAGAAGGAAAGAGACACAAGTAGATGGACAGAGACACAAGGAGATGGAAAGAGACACAAGGAGATGGAATGATAAGAGAAGGAAAGAGACACAAGGAGATGGAATGATAAGAGAAGGAAAGAGACACAAGGAGATGGAATGATAAGAGAAGGAAAGAGACACAAGGAGATGGAATGATAAGAGAAGGAAAGAGACACAAGGAGATGGAAAGAGACACAAGGAGATGGAATGATAATAGAAGGAAAGAGACACAAGGAGATGGAAAGAGACACAAGGAGATGGAAAGAGACACAAGGAGATGGAATGATAATAGAAGGAAAGAGACACAAGGAGATGGAAAGAGACACAAGGAGATGGAAAGAGACACAAGGAGATGGAAAGAGACACAAGGAGATGGAAAGAGACACAAGGAGATGGAATGATAATAGAAGGAAAGAGACACAAGGAGATGGAATGATAAGAGAAGGAAAGAGACACAAGGAGATGGAAAGAGACACAAGGAGATGGAATGATAAGAGAAGGAAAGAGACACAAGGAGATGGAAAGAGACACAAGTAGATGGAATGATAAGAGAAGGAAAGAGACACAAGGAGATGGAATGATAAGAGAAGGAAAGAGACACAAGGAGATGGAATGATAAGAGAAGGAAAGAGACACAAGGAGATGGAATGATAAGAGAAGGAAAGAGACACAAGGAGATGGAATGATAAGAGAAGGAAAGAGACACAAGGAGATGGAAAGAGACACAAGGAGATGGAATGATAATAGAAGGAAAGAGACACAAGGAGATGGAAAGAGACACAAGGAGATGGAAAGAGACACAAGGAGATGGAAAGAGACACAAGGAGATGGAATGATAATAGAAGGAAAGAGACACAAGGAGATGGAATGATAATAGAAGGAAAGAGACACAAGGAGATGGAATGATAAGAGAAGGAAAGAGACACAAGGAGATGGAAAGAGACACAAGGAGATGGAATGATAATAGAAGGAGATGGAATGATAAGAGAAGGAAAGAGACACAAGGAGATGGAAAGAGACACAAGGAGATGGAATGATAAGAGAAGGAAAGAGACACAAGGAGATGGAATGATAAGAGAAGGAAAGAGACACAAGGAGATGGAATGATAATAGAAGGAAAGAGACACAAGGAGATGGAAAGAGACACAAGTAGATGGAATGATAATAGAAGGAAAGAGACACAAGGAGATGGAATGATAAGAGAAGGAAAGAGACACAAGGAGATGGAAAGAGACACAAGGAGATGGAATGATAAGAGAAGGAAAGAGACACAAGTAGATGGAATGATAAGAGAAGGAAAGAGACACAAGTAGATGGAATGATAATAGAAGGAAAGAGACACAAGGAGATGGAAAGAGACACAAGTAGATGGAATGATAATAGATGGAATGATAAGAGAAGGAAAGAGACACAAGGAGATGGAATGATAAGAGAAGGAAAGAGACACAAGGAGATGGAATGATAAGAGAAGGAAAGAGACACAAGGAGATGGAAAGAGACACAAGTAGATGGAATGATAAGAGAAGGAAAGAGACACAAGTAGATGGAATGATAATAGAAGGAAAGAGACACAAGGAGATGGAATGATAAGAGAAGGAAAGAGACACAAGTAGATGGAATGATAATAGAAGGAGATGGAATGATAAGAGAAGGAAAGAGACACAAGGAGATGGAATGATAAGAGAAGGAAAGAGACACAAGGAGATGGAATGATAAGAGAAGGAAAGAGACACAAGGAGATGGAATGATAAGAGAAGGAAAGAGACACAAGGAGATGGAAAGAGACACAAGGAGATGGAATGATAATAGAAGGAGATGGAATGATAAGAGAAGGAAAGAGACACAAGGAGATGGAATGATAATAGAAGGAAAGAGACACAAGGAGATGGAATGATAATAGAAGGAAAGAGACACAAGGAGATGGAATGATAATAGAAGGAAAGAGACACAAGGAGATGGAATGATAAGAGAAGGAAAGAGACACAAGGAGATGGAAAGAGACACAAGTAGATGGAATGATAATAGAAGGAAAGAGACACAAGGAGATGGAAAGAGACACAAGGAGATGGAATGATAATAGAAGGAAAGAGACACAAGGAGATGGAATGATAAGAGAAGGAAAGAGACACAAGGAGATGGAAAGAGACACAAGGAGATGGAATGATAAGAGAAGGAAAGAGACACAAGTAGATGGAATGATAATAGAAGGAAAGAGACACAAGGAGATGGAATGATAATAGAAGGAAAGAGACACAAGGAGATGGAATGATAAGAGAAGGAAAGAGACACAAGGAGATGGAAAGAGACACAAGGAGATGGAATGATAATAGAAGGAAAGAGACACAAGGAGATGGAATGATAATAGAAGGAAAGAGACACAAGGAGATGGAATGATAATAGAAGGAAAGAGACACAAGTAGATGGAATGATAAGAGAAGGAAAGAGACACAAGGAGATGGAATGATAATAGAAGGAGATGGAATGATAAGAGAAGGAAAGAGACACAAGGAGATGGAATGATAAGAGAAGGAAAGAGACACAAGGAGATGGAATGATAATAGAAGGAAAGAGACACAAGGAGATGGAATGATAAGAGAAGGAAAGAGACACAAGGAGATGGAAAGAGACACAAGGAGATGGAATGATAATAGAAGGAAAGAGACACAAGGAGATGGAATGATAAGAGAAGGAAAGAGACACAAGGAGATGGAATGATAAGAGAAGGAAAGAGACACAAGGAGATGGAATGATAATAGAAGGAAAGAGACACAAGGAGATGGAATGATAATAGAAGGAAAGAGACACAAGGAGATGGAATGATAATAGAAGGAAAGAGACACAAGGAGATGGAATGATAAGAGAAGGAAAGAGACACAAGGAGATGGAAAGAGACACAAGGAGATGGAATGATAATAGAAGGAGATGGAATGATAAGAGAAGGAAAGAGACACAAGGAGATGGAATGATAATAGAAGAAAAGAGACACAAGGAGATGGAATGATAATAGAAGGAAAGAGACACAAGGAGATGGAATGATAAGAGAAGGAAAGAGACACAAGGAGATGGAAAGAGACACAAGGAGATGGAAAGAGACACAAGTAGATGGACACAAGTAGATGGAATGATAATAGAAGGAAAGAGACACAAGGAGATGGACAGAGACACAAGGAGATGGAAAGAGACACAAGGAGATGGAATGATAATAGAAGGAAAGAGACACAAGGAGATGGAATGATAATAGAAGGAAAGAGACACAAGGAGATGGAATGATAAGAGAAGGAAAGAGACACAAGGAGATGGAAAGAGACACAAGGAGATGGAATGATAAGAGAAGGAAAGAGACACAAGTAGATGGACAGAGACACAAGGAGATGGAAAGAGACACAAGGAGATGGAATGATAAGAGAAGGAAAGAGACACAAGGAGATGGAAAGAGACACAAGGAGATGGAATGATAAGAGAAGGAAAGAGACACAAGGAGATGGAATGATAATAGAAGGAAAGAGACACAAGGAGATGGAATGATAATAGAAGGAAAGAGACACAAGGAGATGGAATGATAAGAGAAGGAAAGAGACACAAGGAGATGGAATGATAAGAGAAGGAAAGAGACACAAGGAGATGGAATGATAAGAGAAGGAAAGAGACACAAGTAGATGGAATGATAAGAGAAGGAAAGAGACACAAGTAGATGGAATGATAATAGAAGGAAAGAGACACAAGGAGATGGAATGATAAGAGAAGGAAAGAGACACAAGTAGATGGAATGATAATAGAAGGAGATGGAATGATAAGAGAAGGAAAGAGACACAAGGAGATGGAATGATAAGAGAAGGAAAGAGACACAAGGAGATGGAAAGAGACACAAGGAGATGGAATGATAATAGAAGGAGATGGAATGATAAGAGAAGGAAAGAGACACAAGGAGATGGAATGATAATAGAAGGAAAGAGACACAAGGAGATGGAATGATAAGAGAAGGAAAGAGACACAAGGAGATGGAATGATAATAGAAGGAAAGAGACACAAGGAGATGGAAAGAGACACAAGGAGATGGAAAGAGACACAAGGAGATGGAATGATAAGAGAAGGAAAGAGACACAAGTAGATGGAATGATAAGAGAAGGAAAGAGACACAAGGAGATGGAATGATAAGAGAAGGAAAGAGACACAAGGAGATGGAATGATAATAGAAGGAAAGAGACACAAGTAGATGGAATGATAATAGAAGGAAAGAGACACAAGGAGATGGAATGATAAGAGAAGGAAAGAGACACAAGTAGATGGAATGATAAGAGAAGGAAAGAGACACAAGTAGATGGAATGATAATAGAAGGAAAGAGACACAAGGAGATGGAATGATAAGAGAAGGAAAGAGACACAAGGAGATGGAAAGAGACACAAGGAGATGGAAAGAGACACAAGGAGATGGAATGATAATAGAAGGAAAGAGACACAAGGAGATGGAAAGAGACACAAGGAGATGGACACAAGTAGATGGAATGATAATAGAAGGAAAGAGACACAAGGAGATGGAATGATAATAGAAGGAAAGAGACACAAGGAGATGGAATGATAAGAGAAGGAAAGAGACACAAGGAGATGGAATGATAAGAGAAGGAAAGAGACACAAGTAGATGGAAAGAGACACAAGGAGATGGAATGATAAGAGAAGGAAAGAGACACAAGGAGATGGAATGATAATAGAAGGAAAGAGACACAAGGAGATGGAATGATAATAGAAGGAAAGAGACACAAGGAGATGGAATGATAATAGAAGGAAAGAGACACAAGGAGATGGAATGATAAGAGAAGGAAAGAGACACAAGGAGATGGAATGATAAGAGAAGGAAAGAGACACAAGGAGATGGAAAGAGACACAAGGAGATGGAAAGAGACACAAGGAGATGGAAAGAGACACAAGGAGATGGAAAGAGACACAAGTAGATGGAAAGAGACACAAGTAGATGGAATGATAATAGAAGGAAAGAGACACAAGGAGATGGAATGATAAGAGAAGGAAAGAGACACAAGGAGATGGAAAGAGACACAAGGAGATGGAATGATAATAGAAGGAAAGAGACACAAGGAGATGGAATGATAAGAGAAGGAAAGAGACACAAGGAGATGGAAAGAGACACAAGGAGATGGAATGATAATAGAAGGAAAGAGACACAAGGAGATGGAATGATAAGAGAAGGAAAGAGACACAAGGAGATGGAAAGAGACACAAGGAGATGGAATGATAATAGAAGGAAAGAGACACAAGGAGATGGAATGATAATAGAAGGAAAGAGACACAAGGAGATGGAAAGAGACACAAGGAGATGGAAAGAGACACAAGGAGATGGAATGATAATAGAAGGAAAGAGACACAAGTAGATGGAATGATAAGAGAAGGAAAGAGACACAAGGAGATGGAAAGAGACACAAGGAGATGGAATGATAATAGAAGGAAAGAGACACAAGGAGATGGAATGATAATAGAAGGAAAGAGACACAAGGAGATGGAATGATAAGAGAAGGAAAGAGACACAAGGAGATGGAATGATAATGGAATGATAAGAGAAGGAAAGAGACACAAGGAGATGGAATGATAAGAGAAGGAAAGAGACACAAGGAGATGGAAAGAGACACAAGGAGATGGAAAGAGACACAAGGAGATGGAAAGAGACACAAGTAGATGAAAGAGACACAAGTAGATGGAATGATAATAGAAGGAAAGAGACACAAGGAGATGGAATGATAAGAGAAGGAAAGAGACACAAGGAGATGGAAAGAGACACAAGGAGATGGAATGATAATAGAAGGAAAGAGACACAAGGAGATGGAATGATAAGAGAAGGAAAGAGACACAAGGAGATGGAAAGAGACACAAGGAGATGGAATGATAATAGAAGGAAAGAGACACAAGGAGATGGAATGATAAGAGAAGGAAAGAGACACAAGAGATGGAAAGAGACACAAGGAGATGGAAAGAGACACAAGGAGATGGAAAGAGACACAAGGAGATGGAAAGAGACACAAGGAGATGGAATGATAAGAGAAGGAAAGAGACACAAGTAGATGGAATGATAAGAGAAGGAAAGAGACACAAGGAGATGGAATGATAAGAGAAGGAAAGAGACACAAGGAGATGGAATGATAATAGAAGGAAAGAGACACAAGTAGATGGAATGATAAGAGAAGGAAAGAGACACAAGTAGATGGAATGATAAGAGAAGGAAAGAGACACAAGGAGATGGAAAGAGACACAAGGAGATGGAATGATAAGAGAAGGAAAGAGACACAAGGAGATGGAATGATAATAGAGAAGGAGATGGAATGATAAGAGAAGGAAAGAGACACAAGGAGATGGAATGATAAGAGAAGGAAAGAGACACAAGGAGATGGAATGATAATAGAAGGAAAGAGACACAAGGAGATGGAATGATAAGAGAAGGAAAGAGACACAAGGAGATGGAAAGAGACACAAGGAGATGGAATGATAATAGAAGGAAAGAGACACAAGGAGATGGAATGATAATAGAAGGAGATGGAATGATAAGAGAAGGAAAGAGACACAAGGAGATGGAAAGAGACACAAGGAGATGGAATGATAATAGAAGGAAAGAGACACAAGTAGATGGAAAGAGACACAAGGAGATGGAATGATAATAGAAGGAAAGAGACACAAGGAGATGGAAAGAGACACAAGGAGATGGAATGATAATAGAAGGAAAGAGACACAAGAGATGGAATGATAATAGAAGGAGATGGAATGATAAGAGAAGGAAAGAGACACAAGGAGATGGAAAGAGACACAAGGAGATGAATGATAATAGAAGGAAAGAGACACAAGTAGATGGAATGATAATAGAAGGAAAGAGACACAAGGAGATGGAATGATAATAGAAGGAAAGAGACACAAGGAGATGGAAAGAGACACAAGGAGATGGAATGATAATAGAAGGAAAGAGACACAAGTAGATGGAATGATAATAGAAGGAAAGAGACACAAGGAGATGGAAAGAGACACAAGGAGATGGAATGATAATAGAAGGAAAGAGACACAAGGAGATGGAATGATAATAGAAGGAGATGGAATGATAAGGAGAAGGAAAGAGACACAAGGAGATGGAAAGAGACACAAGGAGATGGAATGATAATAGAAGGAAAGAGACACAAGTAGATGGAATGATATAGAAGGAAAGAGACACAAGGAGATGGAATGATAATAGAAGGAAAGAGACACAAGGAGATGGAAAGAGACACAAGGAGATGGAATGATAATAGAAGGAAAGAGACACAAGTAGATGGAAGAGACACAAGGAGATGGAAAGAGACACAAGGAGATGGAAAGAGACACAAGTAGATGGACACAAGTAGATGGAATGATAATAGAAGGAAAGAGACACAAGGAGATGAATGATAATAGAAGGAAAGAGACACAAGGAGATGGAATGATAAGAGAAGGAAAGAGACACAAGTAGATGGAATGATAAAGAAGGAAAGAGACACAAGGAGATGGAATGATAATAGAAGGAAAGAGACACAAGGAGATGGAATGATAAGAGAAGGAAAGAGACACAAGTAGATGGAATGATAATAGAAGGAAAGAGACACAAGGAGATGGAATGATAAGAGAAGGAAAGAGACACAAGTAGATGGAATGATAAGAGAAGGAAAGAGACACAAGGAGATGGAATGATAATAGAAGGAAAGAGACACAAGGAGATGGAATGATAATAGAAGGAAAGAGACACAAGGAGATGGAAAGAGACACAAGGAGATGGAAAGAGACACAAGGAGATGGAATGATAAGAGAAGGAAAGAGACACAAGTAGATGGAATGATAAGAGAAGGAAAGAGACACAAGGAGATGGAATGATAATAGAAGGAAAGAGACACAAGGAGATGGAATGATAATAGAAGGAAAGAGACACAAGGAGATGGAATGATAAGAGAAGGAAAGAGACACAAGGAGATGGAATGATAATAGAAGGAAAGAGACACAAGGAGATGGAATGATAATAGAAGGAGATGGAATGATAAGAGAAGGAAAGAGACACAAGTAGATGGAAAGAGACACAAGGAGATGGAATGATAATAGAAGGAAAGAGACACAAGGAGATGGAATGATAATAGAAGGAGATGGAATGATAAGAGAAGGAAAGAGACACAAGGAGATGGAAAGAGACACAAGGAGATGGAAAGAGACACAAGGAGATGGAAAGAGACACAAGGAGATGGAATGATAATAGAAGGAAAGAGACACAAGGAGATGGAAAGAGACACAAGGAGATGGAATGATAATAGAAGGAAAGAGACACAAGGAGATGGAAAGAGACACAAGGAGATGGAAAGAGACACAAGGAGATGGAAAGAGACACAAGTAGATGACACAAGTAGATGGAATGATAATAGAAGGAAAGAGACACAAGGAGATGGAATGATAATAGAAGGAAAGAGACACAAGGAGATGGAATGATAAGAGAAGGAAAGAGACACAAGTAGATGGAATGATAAGAGAAGGAAAGAGACACAAGGAGATGGAATGATAATAGAAGGAAAGAGACACAAGGAGATGGAATGATAAGAGAAGGAAAGAGACACAAGTAGATGGAATGATAATAGAAGGAAAGAGACACAAGGAGATGGAATGATAGAGAAGGAAAGAGACACAAGTAGATGGAATGATAAGAGAAGGAAAGAGACACAAGGAGATGGAATGATAATAGAAGAAGAGACACAAGGAGATGGAATGATAATAGAAGGAAAGAGACACAAGGAGATGGAAAGAGACACAAGGAGATGGAAAGAGAGACACAAGGAGATGGAATGATAAGAGAAGGAAAGAGACACAAGTAGATGGAATGATAAGAGAAGGAAAGAGACACAAGGAGATGGAATGATAATAGAAGGAAAGAGACACAAGGAGATGGAATGATAATAGAAGGAAAGAGACACAAGGAGATGGAATGATAAGAGAAGGAAGAGACACAAGGAGATGGAATGATAATAGAAGGAAAGAGACACAAGGAGATGGAATGATAATAGAAGGAGATGGAATGATAAGAGAGGAAAGAGACACAAGTAGATGGAAAGAGACACAAGGAGATGGAATGATAATAGAAGGAAAGAGACACAAGGAGATGGAATGATAATAGAAGGAGATGGAATGATAAGAGAAGGAAAGAGACACAAGGAGATGGAAAGAGACACAAGGAGATGGAAAGAGACACAAGGAGATGGAAAGAGACACAAGGAGATGGAATGATAATAGAAGGAAAGAGACACAAGGAGAAGGAAAGAGACACAAGGAGATGGAATGATAAGAGAAGGAAAGAGACACAAGGAGATGGAATGATAATAGAAGGAAAGAGACACAAGGAGATGGAATGATAATAGAAGGAAAGAGACACAAGGAGATGGAATGATAAGAGAAGGAAAGAGACACAAGTAGATGGAATGATAAGAGAAGGAAAGAGACACAAGGAGATGGAATGATAATAGAAGGAAAGAGACACAAGGAGATGGAAAGAGACACAAGGAGATGGAATGATAATAGAAGGAAAGAGACACAAGTAGATGGAATGATAATAGAAGGAAAGAGACACAAGGAGATGGAATGATAATAGAAGAAAGAGACACAAGGAGATGGAAAGAGACACAAGGAGATGGAATGATAATAGAAGGAAAGAGACACAAGTAGATGGAATGATAATAGAAGGAAAGAGACACAAGTAGATGGAATGATAATAGAAGGAAAGAGACACAAGGAGATGGAATGATAATAGAAGGAAAGAGACACAAGGAGATGGAATGATAAGAGAAGGAAAGAGACACAAGGAGATGGAAAGAGACACAAGGAGATGGAATGATAAGAGAAGGAAAGAGACACAAGGAGATGGAATGATAAGAGAAGGAAAGAGACACAAGTAGATGGAAAGAGACACAAGGAGATGGAAAGAGACACAAGGAGATGGAAAGAGACACAAGGAGATGGAAAGAGACACAAGGAGATGGAAAGAGACACAAGGAGATGGAATGATAAGAGAAGGAAAGAGACACAAGGAGATGGAATGATAAGAGAAGGAAAGAGACACAAGGAGATGGAATGATAAAGAAGGAAAGAGACACAAGTAGATGACAGAGACACAAGGAGATGGAAAGAGACACAAGGAGATGGAATGATAAGAGAAGGAAAGAGACACAAGGAGATGGAAAGAGACACAAGGAGATGGAAAGAGACACAAGGAGATGGAATGATAATAGAAGGAAAGAGACACAAGGAGATGGAAAGAGACACAAGGAGATGGAAAGAGACACAAGGAGATGGAATGATAATAGAAGGAAAGAGACACAAGGAGATGGAAAGAGACACAAGGAGATGAATGATAATAGAATGATAATAGAAGGAAAGAGACACAAGTAGATGGAATGATAATAGAAGGAAAGAGACACAAGTAGATGGAATGATAAGAGAAGGAAAGAGACACAAGGAGATGGAATGATAATAGAAGGAAGAGACACAAGGAGATGGAATGATAAGAGAAGGAAAGAGACACAAGGAGATGGAATGATAATAGAAGGAAAGAGACACAAGGAGATGGAAAGAGACACAAGGAGATGGAATGATAAGAGAAGGAAAGAGACACAAGTAGATGGAATGATAATAGAAGGAAAGAGACACAAGGAGATGGAAAGAGACACAAGGAGATGGAAAGAGACACAAGGAGATGGAAAGAGACACAAGGAGATGGACACAAGTAGATGGAATGATAATAGAAGGAAAGAGACACAAGGAGATGGACAGAGACACAAGAGATGAAAGAGACACAAGGAGATGGAAAGAGACACAAGGAGATGGAATGATAATAGAAGGAAAGAGACACAAGGAGATGGAATGATAAGAGAAGGAAAGAGACACAAGGAGATGGAATGATAATAGAAGGAAAGAGACACAAGGAGATGGAAAGAGACACAAGTAGATGGAATGATAATAGAAGGAAAGAGACACAAGGAGATGGAAAGAGACACAAGGAGATGGAAAGAGACACAAGGAGATGGAAAGAGACACAAGGAGATGGAATGATAATAGAAGGAAAGAGACACAAGGAGATGGAATGATAAGAGAAGGAAAGAGACACAAGGAGATGGAAAGAGACACAAGGAGATGGAATGATAATAGAAGGAAAGAGACACAAGGAGATGGAATGATAATAGAAGGAAAGAGACACAAGGAGATGGAATGATAATAGAAGGAAAGAGACACAAGGAGATGGAATGATAATAGAAGGAAAGAGACACAAGGAGATGGAATGATAATAGAAGGAGATGGAATGATAAGAGAAGGAAAGAGACACAAGTAGATGGACACAAGGAGATGGAATGATAATAGAAGGAAAGAGACACAAGGAGATGGAATGATAATAGAAGGAAAGAGACACAAGGAGATGGAATGATAATAGAAGGAAAGAGACACAAGGAGATGGAATGATAATAGAAGGAAGAGACACAAGGAGATGGAATGATAATAGAAGGAGATGGAATGATAAGAGAAGGAAAGAGACACAAGTAGATGGACACAAGTAGATGGAATGATAATAGAAGGAAAGAGACACAAGGAGATGGACAGAGACACAAGGAGATGGAAAGAGACACAAGGAGATGGAAAGAGACACAAGGAGATGGAATGATAATAGAAGGAAAGAGACACAAGGAGATGGAATGATAATAGAAGGAAAGAGACACAAGGAGATGGAATGATAAGAGAAGGAAAGAGACACAAGGAGATGGAATGATAATAGAAGGAAAGAGACACAAGGAGATGGAATGATAATAGAAGGAAAGAGACACAAGGAGATGGAATGATAAGAGAAGGAAAGAGACACAAGGAGATGGAATGATAATAGAAGGAAAGAGACACAAGGAGATGGAATGATAAGAGAAGGAAAGAGACACAAGTAGATGGAATGATAAGAGAAGGAAAGAGACACAAGGAGATGGAATGATAATAGAAGGAAAGAGACACAAGAGATGGAATGATAAGAGAAGGAAAGAGACACAAGTAGATGGAATGATAAGAGAAGGAAAGAGACACAAGAGATGGAATGATAATAGAAGGAAAGAGACACAAGGAGATGGAATGATAATAGAAGGAGATGGAATGATAAGAGAAGGAAAGAGACACAAGGAGATGGAAAGAGACACAAGAGATGGAATGATAATAGAAGGAAAGAGACACAAGTAGATGGAAAGAGACACAAGGAGATGGAATGATAATAGAAGGAAAGAGACACAAGGAGATGGAAAGAGACACAAGGAGATGGAATGATAATAGAAGGAAAGAGACACAAGGAGATGGAATGATAATAGAAGGAAAGAGACACAAGGAGATGGAATGATAATAGAAGGAAAGAGACACAAGGAGATGGAAAGAGACACAAGAGATGGAATGATATAGAAGGAAAGAGACACAAGTAGATGGAATGATAATAGAAGAAAGAGACACAAGTAGATGGAATGATAATAGAAGGAAAGAGACACAAGGAGATGGAATGATAATAGAAGGAGATGGAATGATAAGAGAAGGAAAGAGACACAAGGAGATGGAAAGAGACACAAGGAGATGGAAAGAGACACAAGGAGATGGAAAGAGACACAAGGAGATAGGAATGATAATAGAAGGAAAGAGACACAAGGAGATGGAATGATAAGAGAAGGAAAGAGACACAAGGAGATGAATGATAATAGAAGGAAAGAGACACAAGGAGATGGAATGATAATAGAAGGAAAGAGACACAAGGAGAGATGGAATGATAATAGAAGGAAAGAGACACAAGGAGATGGAAAGAGACACAAGGAGATGGAATGATAATAGAAGGAAAGAGACACAAGTAGATGGAATGATAATAGAAGGAAAGAGACACAAGTAGATGGAATGATAATAGAAGGAAAGAGACACAAGGAGATGGAATGATAATAGAAGGAGATGGAATGATAAGAGAGGAAAGAGACACAGGAGATGGAAAGAGACACAAGGAGATGGAATGATAATAGAAGGAAAGAGACACAAGGAGATGGAATGATAATAGAAGGAAAGAGACACAAGGAGATGGAATGATAATAGAAAGGAAAGAGACACAAGGAGATGGAAAGAGACCAAGGAGATGGAAAGAGACACAAGAGATGGAATGATAATAGAAGGAAAGAGACACAAGTAGATGGAATGATAAGAGAAGGAAAGAGACACAA
>JAQIHN010000348.1:0-26746 GCA_027917425.1 Gastrophryne carolinensis
TGATTTTTTGATGAATATGGTGGGAGCCGGTCGCTCTGACCAGTCGCTATCATGCGCACCCATACATCGCGGAACCTGTCAAATAGCGACTCGTCACCCCGTATTCAACATTACTGCACACCGACTCAGTCGCTATCAACAACCGAACAATGGGCAAGCACAGCGACTACTAGCGGGCGCTGTGAAAATACTGCTACAGTCGCTCAACTGTCGCTACCTGCCGCTATTAATGAATCGGCCTCCCCGATATCCTAAATTTGGCTCTTTACTGCCGTGGAAGGGGAGAAAGTACACCATATTGGTTGAAGCCCAATATGCTGTATTGTGGCTCTGATGTACAACCAGGTGAGGAATTGGATTTAGCCAGCTGCATTAGGCTTATATGCTTATCTTGTTTTATCATTAATGTTCATTTATCTTAGCTGTTTTGTTCATATGAAGTCGCCTGGGGAGCCTAACAACATCTCTTCCCTTTGGCATCTAGTATGGTGGTTTGTCCAGGTGGTGCATTAGGTTCTGTAGGTTTACATTATCTAAGGAATCAAATCCTTACAATAATGATTATAATGAAATTCTGAGGGATGCAGCACAAATCTAATGTTGATATGTTTGTGGCTTATTGTTCACACATTTTTTTTATATTATGCTATCAACGTATTCCATAATCTGCATACAGCAGAAACATCATCAAAACTTTTATGCTGAACACAAATTCAGCAAAAATTGTATCATTAGTTTAAAAGATGTATTTGATTAATATAGTGGAAGGCAAAAAGTTGCTTCTTAAACCAGAGGGACAACTTTACCTAGGAGCAGGTGCTTCCTCAGATTGAACAACTCATGGAGTTCACATTCATCATTTCTTTTATTGTATTGTACTCGGGAATATGTTTGGTAATATGGTTCCCTCACTTTCCTTTGTGGTGCTTTTGGACAGAACAATGGCCAACCTATCTTTGCAACAAAGCCTCATTATTGATAACATAAAAACACCCAATATATTTTATTTGTATTTTTATGCTTATCCCACTGTTTTATTATTTTGTTATGCCTGATGTGTAAATGGAAATGAAGTTACCAGAACTTAAACTGGACCTTCAGCATCATTTAATGAAAAGCCAAAACTCTTAAAGAACTATTCCTCAGCATCTAAAATGAATAATATTTTAAGTTTTTAGTCACTTCTTTCTCCCGCTGGGCTTCAACTCAGGACTTTAGGATACGGGCACCGCCATCTTGCCTCAGAAGCAAAACATACTGAAGAGAGGGGGCAAAAGTACAGAAGGGGGGGGGGGTTATAGCTGTTCTTTGCCAGATCCAGAGCAGAGCTGTGTGTCAGGAAAAGGAGAGCAATCCCAGAATGCAGAGTGGCACAGTCTGAAGACACTTCCTGTTTGCAGGCAACCTGAGACTCCATGTGCCGCCATCTTGGATGGTTAAAAGTTTAGAAAATGCAGTACATGCAGGTAGTATGATTTTTAATGTGGACAATCTGTATGTAAAGGGTGTGAGACACATACAAGATAGGCTCTTATTCAGGTCCGGTTTACCCTACCAAGTCCGGTTTAACCAATAAAATTGGATAGAGAAAAACGATGAAGTTATTGTAGGCTCAAAGTGGTGTGTATATATGTGTAAACCTGCTACATTTGTGAAATTACAATTTTTAGGGATCATTATTACTAACATTTTAACTGAATGTAGACCTAAAGAAGCACAACCAATGGCTTAGAGTCTATAAGACTCTAGGGCTGGTGGTCTCCCTCTTTTTTGGGGCATGCCGATTTGGTATGCTCTAATGTGTGAAATCCCCAGAATTGCTGTGAAAATCACCTTTCCAGTAATCCCACAGTGCACACTTGGGCCTGATTGGAGGAGAACACACACATGCTCAGTGGGATGGCAGTGAAATAAACATTTTAACTTTCTTTTTAGTTACACATTGGGAGGTATCCCAAATAGGAATGTCCCCTGGTAGATGAACTAAACCTGGAAAGGGAACATCCTGGGTTTTGTTCTTCTTTAAACACAGGATATAAATAGCCTTTACTGAGTGTGGATCTGAATGAAAAAATCTGGGAGAAGTCTTCCCTGCAGAACTTATTTCCCTATTTTGACTGGGTGTCCAATTTCTAGAAGGTAGTGAAACAAGCACACACCATGAACTGGAGCCACCTCTGGAGGCGGTGAGTACAGTCTGCCTAACTGTTTAGTAATTTATTCCATGATAGGGGCCAGAACTGGAAGCAGGGTTGGGATTTACTTTACATCAATGGCTGGTAAATGTCAACATACATATAACCATTAAGCTTTAGCATTCTTTTACCATCTGAAACTCTATTGGGTAGTTTGTAGTTTTGCACTTAGACTTAAGTAAAGGATAAAGTTTTTTCCAATTTTGCTAATTTTTCTTCATGCAGTGAAAATAATGACACATTTGGGGTAAAAAAAAATAAAAACAAAAAACTTTTGACTCCACTAAATGGTCCTATATCATTGTAAAAGTCCCAATCAGCCAAAGAAAAGCATTTTACAGTGAAAGAGTGAAAGAATATCATAGAAGCTCCCTTTACATATAGTTAGACATCTGTATTTAAAGCTTGAGGTACCTTTATCTCTTATCTGCGACAGACTGAGGAGATTTTAATTCCATGTGCTGGTTCACAACGTGGCAATATTTTATCAGCTAAGGCAGGGGTTCCCAACCTTATTTCATCAAGTACCACTTTCCATTTTCTGATTTATATCAAGTACCACCTGGGTGGTGCCTGTTCTTTGTTACTCACCTAAATCAAAACAGCCATTTAAAGCGAAACACAATCGGGAATTTTACTTTCCTGGATTTTGTTCCGTTCCACTGTATGAACCCCCCTCAGAACACTATTAGGCCCTTATTTATCACGGGCTAGCGCCAGGTAGTGTCTGACGAGCGCCAGGTAGCGGCAGCTAACGGCGACTACCGACTCAAGTACGCCCGGCGGCGGTCACAATGACGCATTTATCAAGCAAAATGAGGCTAGCGCCGGCGAGAGCGACGGCTAGCGCGGCATTCATCATGAAGCCGCCTGGACCGAACAGCGCCGCTGCAAATTCCTTCACAGCGCCAGGTATGAGCTGTCGCTCCCTGGCGATGTCCAATGCATTTCAATGGAGCAATCTATAATTAATCATAATTAATTGGTATTAATTTTTTTTTTTTTTTTTTTTATGTCAAAAATTCGGAGACCACTTCTGCAATGTTAGGATTTATTTTTAAGTAAAAAAAATGTTTTAAATAATTTGTGCAGAATTGATCTAACAGGTCTGAGATTAATGTATTCATATTACAAAATGATTCTAAAAACATGTATAATGTTACATTCAAAAAATATGGTTGTTTAGGGGTTAAAAACTAGTTAATACCCATCGCCGCCAGCGCTCTGGGGTTTAAACAAGGAATGGACAGCGACAGCACATTCGGAGCGTGATTTGTTAATGAATATGAAGCTAGCCGTTCGCTCTGGCCATTCGTTGTCAGGCGCTCACATACAACGCTGAACCTGTGAAACAGCGACCCCTAAGCCCGTATTCAACATTACCGCACACCGACTGAGTCGCTGTCATCAAGCTAACGCCGGCCAAGCACAGCGAATACTGGCTGGCGCTGAAAAAATCACGCTACAGTCGCTCATCTGGCGCTACCTGGCTATTAATGAATCGGCCTCGGGGAGGCCGATTCATCAATAGCGCCAGGTAGCGACAGATGAGCGACTGAAGTATGGCGCTATGAGCGCCGCTAGCGTCAGCCGCGGGCGTTAGCGATTCGCTATAGCAGGCCTCCTCAGTCGCTACCTGGCGTTGTTGCGAACAACGCCTACATTGCTGAATATGATGTTGGCCCTCAGCTTTGTTGGCGCTGTCAGTCAGTGTGACCACGCTATTCTACCCAGCGCCTGTTAGCTTTGCTGTGTCCTGCCCATCCAGTACCTTCTGAATAAAACACATTGCCACATTTGTTTTGAAATGTAAATTTTGTTTTATTGTGTGTAAAAGGTAATTACATTCTACCAGATCTTCGAATATAAATGGAAAATAAAACATAATTAAACACATAGTCACAAATTTTTTAATTTTTATTTGTTACCTAAAAAGGAAATACAATTAAATCACCAATGAGAAAGAAAAGGAAAATAAAAACAGAACAGAGAAAGAAAAGGAAAATAATAACAGAACAGAGAAAGAAAAGGAAAATAAAAACAGAACAGAGAAAGCAAAGGAAAATAATAACAGAACAGAGAAAGCAAAGGAAAATAAAAACAGAACAGAGAAAGAAAAGGAAAATAAAAACAGAACAGAGAAAGCAAAGGAAAATAATAACAGAACAGAGAAAGAAAAGGAAAATAATAACAGAACAGAGAAAGAAAAGGAAAATAATAACAGAACAGAGAAAGAAAAGGAAAATAAAAACAGAACAGAGAAAGAAAAGGAAAATAATAACAGAACAGAGAAAGAAAAGGAAAATAAAAACAGAACAGAGAAAGAAAAGGAAAATAATAACAGAACAGAGAAAGAAAAGGAAAATAAAAACAGAACAGAGAAAGAAAAGGAAAATAAAAACAGAACAGATAAAGAAAAGGAAAATAAAAACAGAACAGAGAAAGAAAAGTAAAATAAAAACAGAACAGAGAAAGAAAAGGAAAATAAAAACAGAACAGAGAAAGCAAAGGAAAATGAAAATAGGAATTAGAATGTAAAGGAAACTTACAACCAAATTAAACACATAGCCACATGTATATATCTAATTTTTGTTTAATTTTTTCTCTTAAACTAAATTAAGATTAAAATATAAAGGAAATAGAAAAAGAAAAGTCCTGCAGAAATGCAAAAGAAAAGAAAAGTCCATGAAAGGTTGGGTAGAGGAATGTCCAGATCACGGTGCATCTCTTGGTGCCTGAAAAATTAAGAAAAGTGCAGTTAGTATATATCTTTATAGTTATTTTGTGCTTTATTAAAAAAAAATGCATAACTTGATAACCAACATTGGCGTCTTACACCCCCCTTAGAGTGGTTTGGGTCATCTTAAACCCCCCTTAGAGTGGTTTGGGTCATCTTAAACCCCCCTTAGAGTGGTTGGGGTCATCTGAAACACCCCTTAGAGTGGTTTGGATCATCTTACACCCCCCCTTAGAGTGGTTTGGGTCATCTTAAACCCCCCTTAGAGTGGTTGGGGTCATCTGAAACACCCCTTAGAGTGGTTTGGATCATCTTACACCCCCCCTTAGAGTGGTTTGGGTCATCTTACACCCCCCCTTAGAGTGGTTTGGGTCATCTTACACCCCCCCTTAGAGTGGTTTGGGTCATCTTACACCCCCCCTTAGAGTGGTTTGGGTCATCTTACACCCCCCCTTAGAGTGGTTTGGGTCATCTTACACCCCCCCTTAGAGTGGTTTGGATCATCTTACACCCCCCCTTAGAGTGGTTTGGATCATCTTACACCCCCCCTTAGAGTGGTTTGGATCATCTTACACCCCCCCTTAGAGTGGTTTGGATCATCTTACACCCCCCCTTAGAGTGGTTTGGGTCATCTTACACCCCCCCTTAGAGTGGTTTGGATCATCTTACACCCCCCCTTAGAGTGGTTTGGGTCATCTTAAACCCCCCCTTAGAGTGGTTTGGGTCATCTGAAACACCCCTTAGAGTGGTTTGGATCATCTTACACCCCCCCTTAGAGTGGTTTGGGTCATCTTAAACCCCCCTTAGAATGGTTTGGGTCATCTGAAACACCCCCTTAGTGCGTTTGGTTGCTCTTTTGGATGGGAGGTCAAAGACATTTAAACAGGAGTGCAGTACTTGCATTAGAGTGAAGGGTAGTTAGCTTACCGCAAAATAAGAAGTGATCAGCCTTTCCCTTAGCTCATCGCCAGTCTGGGTGTCCTCACTTCTATCTGCGGGCAGGTTGGGGATTTCTGGCACCAGTGCTGTCTCCTCGGGGGCTTGGATTCGGTGACAAATGCAAATGTTGTGTAGCACACAGCAGGCAAGGATGATCTTGGAAACCTTCTGTGGGCTGTAGAGCATCTCTCCTCCTGGCCGTGCCAAACAAAGAAAGCGTGCTTTCAGCAGGCCGATGGTTCTTTCCACAATGCATCTGGTCTTGCGATGCGCTGCATTGTAGCGTTCATGGGCAGAGGTCCGTGGGTTCCTGACCGGAGTCATGACCCACGTTCTCTGCCCATATCCCTTGTCCGCTGTAGAAAAAACACAAGGAGAGAGACAGCAATTAGTACTAGTACATGTTTTTGGGTGGTAGTTTGTTGAAAATTGCCTTACTAGGCCACATATTAGCAAAATACATAGACATGGTTAATTTATTACCCAGTAGCCAGCCAGCTGGCATTTCGTTGTTATCAAACTTCCGGCACAGGACTGTCCGCTGCAAGACGTAAGAATCGTGGCATGAGCCGGGGAACCCCGATCTCACCGCCCGCAGCTTCATCTCATGGTCACAGACCACCATGATGTTAAAGGAATGGAACTGCTTCCTGTTTCTGTAGGACAGCTCCTGTGCACGGGGAGGGCGGAAAGGGATATGTGTACCATCAACGCACCCTAGCACATTCGGGATCCCTCCCATCAGATAGAAAGCATGTTTTATTTTGGCAACCTCTTCCTCCTCCTCAGGAAACTTGATGTAAATTGGGATTAAATCACAAATTGCCAGAACTACCTGGATTAGGATGCGGCTCATAGTAGCCTGGCTTATCCCGCTGAGGAGGGCTGAGGTTGCCTGGAAGGTCCCTCGTGCCAACACATTAAGAGTGGCACACAGGCGTACTATGCCTGGAATGGAGTGAGTGCGTTTGGTGGATGGCTCGATTTTGGTCTTAATCTGATCATATAGGGACTGTAGTGCAGCACGATTCAGACGGAAGCGGCTCCTGATCTGCTCGTCACTTAAGTCCCATACTGAAAGGCGGATTGCAAAGGAGCGGGGTGCCCTAAGCCTCACAACACCCCGCTCCCTTTCCTCCTGCTCTTCCAGCATACGCATACATCCATCCACCCAGACACCATACATCACCCTCTTATCCATCACACACACTAAAGATATATACAAAAACAAAAAAAAAAAAAAAAAAACAATCACACACAACACACACACAAACAATCACACTACACACACACCCGCTACAATGCAGCTCACCACAAAACCAGAACTATAGTGGTCCAAACCACCAGCCTGCTGAAAACCAGCTTTCTAAGTTAAGCACAACCAAGAGGGGAGTTGCTGCACAGCCCACAAAAGGCCCCAAAATCAAGCCTTACTTGCTGTATGCTACACAAAATTTGCAGATGCCACCCAAACCAAGCTCCTAAAGAAACAGCACTGATGTCAGAAATCACCCAACAAGCCACAGAGAGTGAGGACAGAAACCAGACAGAGGCTCAAATGAGCTAAGGGAAGCGAGCACAGCACCACACCACAGCCTTTGCCACAGTGTAAGAATAGCAGAAGCTAGTTCATTCCTTCCTTTTATACTTCATTTTCAAAAGTGACAGGTCCGCTTTGCCGCCTTTTGCGTCGCTCTGCTATTTCCGGGCGCCAATTAGCCGACCCAGGTGTGCGTAAAACAGAGTGCGCACGCGCACGCTAGTAGCGCTACTAGCGTACTTGAGCCGTAACGTGCGTGCATTAACGGACATGGGCCAAAAATCAGGTGGGGACCAATGAAAGTGAAGCTGTTGTTTTTTTAAATAGCCGTTAGGCTAAGCACATGTCACAAGGGTTGCAGATACATCAGTCCATTGTTGGATTTGGGTGTGTGTTGTTTGTTGATTGAGGTCTGTAATGAGTTAATTGGCTAACACACATGCTTCTGTCAGTGCAGTGGAGGTGTGCCTAGAAGGAACTGGGCTGTATGTGTGAATCAATTAAGTGGGCTGCTTTTGGATTGGCTGTTAGAGCACATAAAACCTGGCCAAGCCTAAGAGATTGCGATGCCATTCTGTAGTGTGCATGCGTGCTTGTGGGGTGTTGATTTGTGTGTGTGTGCAGCTACAGGATGGAGCCAAATACAGGACATCTGCCGGCCACAGCAGGCCCGAGTAGGAGTTTGGTGGGTGCTGTGCGCAGACCTCCCTTACGGAAAAGGGCACAGCCTGAAGGTGGGGCAGCACCCCAGGCTAAGCGCCCAGGTGCCAAGAGGGAGCCTGAATTTAATTTGGCTGAGAATAATTATCTTGTGCGCCTGACACTTGCGAAATGGGAGCTGCTTTTTGGCTCCCAAAGCAAGTCCATAGGCAAACAAGAAAGAAGCAAACTGTGGGATGCCATTGGTGTGGAGCTTAGTAGCACAGCTCAACACCCACGTAGTGGCCCATCCTGCAGGAAACGCTTCTACACTTTGCGAGGGGCCCTTATGAAAAAGATGAATCACGATCTTGATGTGGACAGTGGGTTCAGCCAGGCTCCAAAGAGTACCTACAGGCCGTATGAGGAGATGCTGAAGGCCAAAATCCCACTGGCTCGGCTGCAGGGTGTGGATCCTGGGGATGACACCACCGGTTGGGCTGAAGGTACATATTTTCTGCCTTTTACAATAACCTAATGTTAATGTCTGTGATTAGCATTTTTACATTCTGACCAACTAACTGTAGGACCTTTGAAGTATTACATTATAGCTAAAACATTTGTAACTTTTCTGTCTGTTGCTTTATGCATAGGTGCACATGCTGCTGTCCGGGATGTGGCTCCGGACAACCAAGCTCCTGCCCTTCCAGCAACCTCAAGGCTACCCCAGTCTGCCATTGAAGGTATTTACCCATTATTTGTTTGCTGGTTTTTTGAAAAACAAATGGGTGTGGGAGCAGCTCAAGCAATAAAGGTTTGCCCTGTTGACTATTAATAATATGTGGGTGCGCCCTAATTGCACGCCCACTGTAACACTCACAGTCAGTAACTAACAAGGCCCTAACATGTGTAGATATGTAGGATGCCAGAGATGTGTAGCCATATATCGGCCTATCAATGTGTGAGCCACACTTGGCTTGATTAGTCAATATTAGTGAAAGAGCTGCTCACACACCTTAATGCAGGTTGTATTTTGGCACGCACATTAGCTAGGGCTCAATGTTGGTTTTATTTTGCACTAGCTCCCATGCCCTTGGCCCCAGCATCTCCTCCGGATCCCACCTACTCTTTGGATGTCGGTAAGTGCATGTGTTCACCTTGCTTGATCCACTTTGACTCAAGTGCATGTGTCTCATTTGTCATTTTTCTTTGTAGGCCAAGTGACTGGTTCATCTTTGGACCCCACTTCCGATGTTGCCGGTCAACAGGACCCTGTTGGTGTGTAGAGCAATACATAATGTATCCTTTATGCTGTTTAGGTAACACTGGTTCAATTTGGTTAGTCTACTAAGCTACATGTTTGCTTGGTAAACTTGAAGATGCCTCTTGGGAGTGCTGGTTGCCTCCCCAGGGTCAGTCTATTAGTTATTTTAGTGATAGCAATGTATATTTGCGGACATATTTTTAGGAAAACATTCACTGTAGTAGTTTGCTGAATCTTTAGACCCTTTTTTTTTTGGTTTTAGTTGACCCGAATATCGGAAGTGGCTGTCCAGAAAGGGCCCCTCAAGTTCCAGCTGCCAGAGATGAGGGTAAGTGGTTTTGCCTTGCTCTAGTATGTCTTTTGGCTCTAATGTTGTGCCACTTGCTTCTGGCAACTTGTGTGTCCACATCTATTTTCAAGGTCCAATCTCGAGTGAGGACCCCACTCCAGACATCTGGGATATAGCGGGTATGTTTAATTTAAGCAATGTTTAGGATGAGATTTGCAGAAATTAGTGCGTCTTAGTCCTGTAACATACATGTTAAACCGGCCCTTCAACATGATTTAATGAAAAGCCCAAACTCTTAAAAAACGATTCCCCAGCATCTAAAATGAATATATTTTACATTTTGAGTCACTAACTTATTAGTTTTTCCCCCACTGGGCTGCAACTCTGTTCAGGAATTTAGGATACGGGCGCCGCCATCTTGACTCAGAAGCATCACACTTACTGAGGAGAGGAGAGTGGGATAAGGTACAGGGGGGCAGGTTATAGCTGTGCTTTGCTCAGACAGAGCAGAGCTGAGGTCAGGGAAAGGTCAGCAGCCCCAGAATGCAGAGCAGCACAGTCACTTCCTGTTTGCAGGCACTTCCTGTTTGCAGGCTGCCTGAAAAAATGGGGGCTTCCATAAGCCACCATCTTGGATGTTTAAAGGCTCATAACATGCAGTAGATGCAGGTAGGATGATTTTTAATGTGAGCAATCTGTATGTACAGTGTGGGGGAAACATATAAGATAGACTCTTATTCAGAGTGAAGGTCCGCTTTAACAATCTGAGTTTAACCAAGACCTTTGGTCTACTGTGTATTTTTAAAAATTTGAGAGGTATGACCTCGATAGCCTAACCAGGTTACATTAGAGTTTGGCCCACAGACCTACTAACCTGATTTTCCTGTTTAGCATTTGCCAACTTGGCCGACATCTCTGATGTTGATTCGCGACTCTCTGGCAGCGATACCTCGAGCCTACCTGGGCTGGAGGACACGCAGGTAACATGGCTGATGTAGACGACCTCTAAACCCATTGGCATATTCGTGGGTAGTGGAAGAAGCAACATGTAACATTTCATTTCATTGTTGTTTTGGCAGGAGGCGGAACCAGAACCCCAAGCTGGGACCTCTTCCCAAGTCCCATGTGGCCAAGCTTCAGAGGCTCAGACAAGGGTAAGTTGTCTAGTGAGTGTTTATGGTAACTTTTGGGAGGGGCATAGCTGCATTTGTTCCGTATGACTAAAATGTGGTTTACTATTTTTTTAGCCTACTACCACAGCAAGAGGAGGTGTGGCACCAACCAGTGCCGATTTCTACACACTAGGGGTCCGGATGCTGGAGGACTACAGTCGCCAACAGCCGCGTGATGGAACTAATGAGCGCATTGCGGCGTTGGAAAATCAGGTGCTGATGTGTCAGCAACAAAATGAGGGCCTGCAGCGCCAGGTGGACCAGTTAAGGCAAAACCTACAACAGAACCAGGACCTTGGTCGCCTTGCCAATGTTATCGAACAATCTGTACAGCGGCAGGAAGAGGCAATACAGCGCCAGGCAGAGGCAATACAGCGGCAGGACCAAACTTTGTTGTTGATACAACAGCTCATACAACAGCAGTCTATATTTTTTACTGCACTGTTGTCCCCCAACACCGCCCCTAGCAATGACTCCCAACCTCCCCGGCCACCCAGCCAAGAATATTAATTTTGTATCTTTTTGTTTATGTAAATATATTTGCTTCACCCACCTCTAAATTGTGTGTTTCCTAAGACCTCGCTAATAACACAGTCAGGGATGAGTATCTGGATCTACATATGTGAATGTATTGGTCAATGTAGCCCACACATTGGAGCCCATAGCTTACTATGGTTAACACCTGAAATGGCTCAAAAGGTATGGCTACATTGACCCACAAATGTTTTAGGAGACAGCTAAACTAGGCTTTGCAATGCAACACACTGGTATGATGTGTATCAAAAATGTTTTAATGTAAACAATGGCCAACACGGCCAACCTTGGCCAACAACGGCCATCAAGAGACCAGCCTTCCCCCCCACCCTAACGACGCCGTCGGCGCCTCTTCCGGGCCAGCAGCATCAGCTTCAGGAGCCGGATCTCCCGCCACAGTCTGCGATGCTGGTTTTCACAAGCTGTAGAAATGTAGAAACAACAATTTATTAATAATTTGGCAGTGACCTCAACAGACACAGATGTAGCAATGTAATGTCATTGTGTCCAATTAGGTGACACTCACATTAACATTGTTGACCACTGTGTGCTTATTGGTTAACATTATATGAGTACTATTGACTGGCAGGAATGTGAACAACACATCCCAAGCATACATTTTAGCTTAAAGTGTACCAACACCCACGGGTGATGGGCCCGGGAATCTATCTGATTCCCTGCCCCATCACCTCCCTCCCCGCGGGACATCCAAGATCGGGATGTCCCTGGGTGTGAAACACCCCCCAAACACCAAAATACCTACCTCAGTTTCTGTGTGGCAGTGCCGCTGGGCCCTCCCTGGTGCCCCTCTAGACGTGTGCGTGCCTGCGCCGGCCGTCTGTGAATTGCCGGCGCAGGCACGCCCCCGTAAAAAGGGGCGCGGGGGAGGCGGAGGAGGAGGCAATTTGCAATGGCTTGTACATTTTTGGGAGTCAACGTGAGTTCAGGGGGTTGTCACACAGCGGTGCCGATCAGGGGTGCCCCACCGTAGTGGAACAACACCCAGGAAAGTCAAAATCCTGGTTGTTGTTCCAGTTTAACTCTTGGGAAGCAAAGAAGGTCTAATTCCCTGTGTGTCCATTTTTGTGTTTAGTAACAGCCAAACATCAGGGCCTAAGTCCGAACGAGTCCACGAGTTTACCCTATAATGTTACAGGTCCAGACCTAATCGGGCCCATTTGGTTGTGTCTAACGCAAAAATAGTCTCGATAGGGCCTAATGAAGGATGTGAGCCAACAATCAAGCATGCAAACAGGCATGTTGGATTATTGTGCCAACACATTGAAAAGAGATTTGTGTGAAATTAACACATAGGTAAATTTAAATTGGCTGCTGATGTGACTAGAAGACATAGGTTTCACAAGTCTTTAGGCATATGAAGTGGGATGTACTCACCATCGCAGCTGTGGCGGGGGCCCATGCTGCTGGCCGTCCCTGGAGCTGGGGTGGGGAGGAGGGTCTCTGGCTCCGTCTGCGTTGCAACATCTGTCAACATAAAGCAAAAGGCAAAAACAAAATTAGTGGGCAAATGACACATGACTATTTGACATCCATCTGGTTCTTGAGTCTGAAAATGCAAAGGCTTGCATGGTTACATACAGGTTGACCTAAATTAGCATATTTCCTGGACCATGAGTTAATGTCAATTTGTAAGGCTTCACACATGTATCCCTAAAGAGAATGTGCAAATAACATAGACAGTGCTATTTAAAGGAATCATTTGCAGTTTTTAGCCTAAGGTTAATAGTGGGCCACATGTTGGAGCGGGAACAACTTAACCCAAGAAAAGAAATGCAAACACCCATCATGGTGTTGCCAGAAACATAGGGGTGGTTGACAGTTGGCTCGCACTGTAGTGGGGTTTGTGATGTTAATGTACATTAGCAAACCAGCTGACACAATGGACCAGGAAACGTGTCTGTTAAAAGTGGTCCAAGACCCAGGATTGTTAATATTCAGTGTGTTAGTCGACTTTGGCAGAGCCACAAAATTTTAAGCTTCAAACACCCCTGCCTTCCGCACATCACTCCTCCAGTGTGTGCGCACGCGCATGCCAGTATGAAACATAGCGCAGGCGCACACACATCTAGAGTGCCACACAGGAGGCAGGGACGCTGGCTTCTGGCAACCCCAAAGAGTTAAGTAGTTTGTGGTTTTTGGTTTGGGGGTGGCCCAGGGTGAGGGATGTGATTGGGCAGGGAAGGCGGGAGAATCCAAGCAATCTCATCAATGTTTGTTGGTCCACTTTAAAGAATGACATAAATTCCAAATTGAGATGGCTAACAACATACACTTACCACGACTATGCCCGAGGAGAATGCTTCGCCAAAACTCCATGGAGGTGCCGCCTATATGATGCCCTGCAAATTAGAGAGGAATGGCAAGGGCTAAGCAAAATTGGTCAGATGAAACCTGTCACAGACTAACAATTAAAACATGTGCACTCACCAGGGGATGAAGCGCCACTTGAATCCCAGGGAGGGCTCTGAGGAGGAGGCGGGGAGCCTCGGCTCCTCACACTCTGCTCCGAAGATCCACCAGGCAAAGGACCACCCTCCTCCCTCTCACTCCCTGCTTGAGAGGGGGCCCTTGCCTGGTGAGAGTCCTCAGACGCAGAGTGTGAGGAGCTGAGGCTTGATCCAGCCTGCCCCCCAGCAGCACACTCCTCTGGGGCGTCATCCCCTTCCTCCCCTGGGTCCTCTAAATAGGACCCGCGGGAGGGACCCTCCCCCGATGACTCCCCCGAGTCCGCCTGCCTGGTTCGGGGGAGGAATCCCTTCCCACGTTTCCCCAGGGGAGGACGCTTATCTGTGTTGAGGAGGTGAAAGGAAATAATTAATCTAAAGAGCAAAAAAGGACACAGCTTAGCAGATGATTATGCACAAAGGCTAAAAAGAACTTAAGCTTTAACTTACCTGATGCGTAGGCATCATATAGGCGGTACACGCCTTCTGGGTCCCGGCGCTTAAAATCTGACCATTTTTGCTGAATCGAACGGATGGTCAGGTCCGTCTGGAAGCGCCGGGACACAGTGGCCTTCACCTCCATGGCAAGGCGTTTCTTAGCTCCTCGGGCATAGTCGTATTCTGACTTGCAGAAGTCCTATGAAAAAAACAAAACCAAAAAAAAAGGAAAATTAATACATGACATCAGAACAATGTCATAAACAGTTAAACAGAGAAAAGATCTAAGTGGACCCACACCCAGGATTAACATTAATCTGGGTTTGGGTGCACTTTGGTGTGGCTCCAATATTGTGGGTGGCCCACTGTCTGCAACCCCCTTGGAAGGCCACAAATACACCGCTGAGGACACTCCCACGTCACTCCGCAAGCCAAACACAGTGCTCCAAGCCGGTGTTGTATGCGCATCCAAGGCCGTTGGGAGGTGCATACAAGCTCAGCTGTGTCTGCACGGCAAAGTACGCATGTGGCGTTTGACTCTAACAGGGAGTGCGGCTGCACACAAAATGCAAATATGTCTGGTGCCGGGGTACACCCTGCTAGAGGTAAACGCAATAGGCATGCGCAGCTCACGCATGCACAGATGTGACGGGGCAGAGGTAAATTTTAGGCCCCTCCAGGGGGGGGGCATCCCAGCAGGACATCCACAATGGGGATGCCCCACGGGGATTGTTAAAATTTGGTCTGACAACAAATACATTTCAGACCCTATCCCCCCTGTGTGTCCTATCCCCCCTGTGTGTTCAGCAACTTTAAACATAAAACAAAATAAAAAAAATACTCACTTTGACCACCTGGCCATTTACGCGGCTATCCACCCTTGTGCGCCTTTTCTTACTGGGCCCCGGAGGGGAAGGGGTGGGAGGGGGGCTATTTGGGGAAGGTGAGGTAGGTGGGGGAGGTGGGGGAGGGGTGGTGGGGCCGGAATCTGAGGAGGAGCTGGGGAGGCGCATCACTCTTCGCTTGGGAGCCATATTGGAAACGCTAAGGAGGAAACAGGAACCGGAAATGACGCTAGCGACATTAGACCAAAAAAACCAAAAATAAAAAAAAAAAATACGCTCCGCGCCCCAGCAACAAGCTATTCTCAGCTATGTGCAAGCTAAGTGGCGGAAAAACTAAAATTACTATTTAAAACAAGCTATTGGCCTAAGCGCGAGACAGTTTTACCTTAAGGTGGCGTTGAAACGCAAAGGAGGATCCCGGAACCGGATATGACGCTAGCAAATGTGCTTCTAAATTCGAACACAAACATGCGCGCAACAGGGACAAGCTAATATAAGCTCTAGGCACGCTAAGTGGCGGACACAACAAAAATATACGCTGCTAAACAAGCTATTGGCCTAAGCGCTAGACAGTTTTACCTTAAGGTGGCGTTGAAACGCAAAGGAGGATCCCGGAACCGGATATGACGCTAGCAAATGTGCTTCTAAATTCGAACACAAACATGCGCGCAACAGGGACAAGCTAATATCAGCTCTAGGCACGCTAAGTGGCGGACAAAAAAAAAAAAAAAAAATACGCTGCAAAACAAGCTAGGGCCAAAGGCGCAACGATTTATTAGCTGCAGTTAGCAGGGAAATCTACATACTGTAATGCATAGGTCCTTCTAAAGCATACACCGTTGTGCTTAAATATAAAAATCTAATTCCTTCAAAAATTCAACACACAATCAAACTAGACTAATACCTGAAAATGTAGCACACATGAGAATGCATAACGGGTTGTTTTGAGCTGGTACGACTGAATGTAAATTCTGCTATATGTGGCCAGGCACGCTCACAACTACAGTGTATTCATTAACAACGACTGGGGTCGCGGAAAGTGAATTCCTTGAAACTGGCAGAAGGACACATGTATGAACAGCACAGCGACGCACAACGCAGCGCAGCGAGGCACAGCGACGCTCGCGCCGCCAGATAGCGAATTAAAACAGCGACTGCACAAACACCGACCAACACAGATTCATCAATGACAGGGCTGCCGAATAGCTTGGGCGCTGACACTTTCTAAGAGCGAACGTGACCGACCAACCTGACAGGCTACAAAATAGCTTTACAAGGCCCGTTTGTGTGTAAAACCAGGGAATTTGATGCCAATGAGTTTGGGTGGAGGAGACGCAATTCCCATGTCACTCACAACATTACATTGTGAAACAAAAAAAAAAAAAAAAAATAAAACAATAACCAGCCACATTCATCAAACATATCAATATAAACATGTGTGGAATTTTTTCCCAACAAAAACAACACAAAAACAACTAAAATCAATCATTGCAGCGTCTGCCATTGAAATGTATGGGAGAGCGGCAGGTAGCGCCAGGTAATACGTGTCGCTGTGAAGGAATTTGCTGCGGCGCTGTTCGTTCCAGGCGGCTTCATGATGAATCCCGCGCTTGCTGTCGCTCTCGCCGGCGCTAGCCTCATTTTGCGTGATAAATGCGTCATTGTGACCGCCGCCGGGCGTACTGGAGTCGGTAGTCGCCGTTAGCTGCCGCTACCTGGCGCTCTGCAGACACTACCTGGCGCTATCGCTTGATGAATAAGGGCCTTAGTTAATCATCTCTTCCTCGCTCCTGCTCCCAAGGCTCTCATTGTTTTTAATGGGGAGTGTGTACTCCTGCATCCATTCACATAGGCTGGGGGCAGGCACACATACACGAAGGGGGATGCAATAGTGCACACTCCCCATTGAAGTCAATGAGAAATGTTTGCTGAATTACTTATTCACCACAGACAGCTTTCATAGGAGGAGTGTCCACACATGCAACATAGGAACAAGGAAGAGGTGAGTGATTAGCGGCGTTATGGGGGGGTTTGCACAGCGGAGCATCCCAGTTGGGGGGAAAGCCAGTGACTGGCCCTGGAATCTTTTAGATTTCAGGGCAGATGCTGATGGGTTTTGTTCTGTTTAAAGTGAAAATATCACACAATTATTGGGGCAGTTTTTTAGTTATTGGCTGATTGGTTGAGTGGCCAGCTCAATCAATCAGCGCGCTCTTTTCAACTCTGCCTGGATGGCTAAGCAGCCAAGCTGCCCTGAAGGGACCTGAGTGCGCCTCCGGCCACATCCCCTGCTCACCTCCTTGCCGTTGCATGCCTCGCGCTGCCCATGCACGTGGACCGCTAGAGATGAGCAGGGATGCAGCCGTGGTGCAGAGACTTGACGAGGGCTCCGGGACAAGGTGAGTGAAACACAGTTTTACACAGCGAGGCATCCCAATTAAGGATGCCCCAAGGAGTGGAACTCAGATGGCCCTGGGGTCTTTTAAACTCTAGGGCCTCCGATGTTCCACTTTAAGTGATAGATCAGGCTGTGGTACAGGTAAGTCTAAAGCCTTGTCAAGTACCACCTGAGAGGATCTTGAGTACCACCTTTCTGCAAATGGCTCTGATTGTTTACAATGGGGAACGTGCGTTGCTGCATACACTGCATCCCCAGCGGATGAGCTATTGCAGCACGGGACATCACAATTTGCTGGCCAGCTGCCCCCCATGACTCCCAAATTAGCCAGGAAACCAGACAGCTACCTACTGCTCCTACGTTCACTCCCACAGCACCTGTTTTTGTGAATGCCGGCAGCCTATTGGATTTATCAGGCAAAAGGGTGTGGAGCTTGAGAACAATCCCATTACTCTTCTTGCTGTCACATGGAAAATGGAAGAGGTGCATATCAGCTGTGCCGTGTCTACTGGCCGCTCCTGTGGAGGGTGCGCAGCAGAGCATCCAAATTAACATGCCCCTGTGCTGCGGTGGTGTGGAGTGATAAAGCAGGCACCAAAGTCAGCTGAATATATAAACTGCTACCTAAAACACAGGACTGGCCTTCTGGTTCTTTTCAAATTTGGAGCTAGGAATAGGATAGGAATGGGAATGTTAGGAAAATGGGTATAGAGTGGTTGTTGAAACTTGGCAAAAAGGGGGCTCTAGCATTACATACAAATATTTTTTTCAGAGTTAAAGAGGGATTCTTCTTTGACTTTAAAAATATATTTTTGTCTTAAGGGGGATCTCTGACTTATTACATGTTAGCTGGGGGAAGGGACTTTTAGAATAAGAATAGGGAGGTTAGTAATTATTAGTACTTATTTGCTTCAAAGCGGACGCAGTCGAGCATTTTTGTAACACTCATTCCAAGGAAGCTGATGCTAGGACCTTGGGTGACAGGTAATGTTGCTCTGTCGGGACCATGTCTGGTCACTGGGCTTTATCCGGTCTCTGGGGCTTTATTCGGTCACTGGGCCCATAACCTGTTGCAGAGTGTGAGTGCTGGGTGCAGCTGAGTCAAATCCGGATAGATATTTGAGGTGTTAAAGGAACTGGCTTTACTGGAACATAAGTGCAGTGAGAAGAGAGGGTCACCTTACATGGTGGATAAAATAGACAGGAAAATTAAGTCATAGAGATAACCTCAATGTACACACATAACATAAATGTAAACTGCAGCCAATCCAGCCAAAGTCCCTCTGCAAGAGACTGATAGCTAAGTCTGTTGTATCTCCAACAGGTAAGTCGCCCAATCCCTTGCAGTAGTTAAATTGCACTGGCCAGCCACTCAAGTCCAACTGTCACTTAAACCAGAACAAGAGCCTGGCACAGTTGTAAAAGAACGGTAGCGGCCATTTTGGAGTTTCCTCTCCCAGTGGTGGTCTGTAAATGCATGACCCACCATTTTGTTAATTAATAATTTGGCATAAGGGGTATTTGTTTACAGATTTATTTTTCAGAACTAAAGAGAGATACTTATTTACTTTAAAAATACAGTATTGGCTTAAAGGGCCATTGCATGCAATGGGTTAAATTACCCTGCTTACTGGCTGTCCTATGCGTCAGGTGCTGCATCTTTCATTCACCAGACCTTTGCATTCTCTGATAAAGCCTGTTGAACTTATTAATCTTTTTCAGTGCCCTCACAGCACCTCACTATTGAGGAGTCTATAGAGTCTATAAGACTCTAGGATCAGTGGTCTCCCTCTTTATGTGGTATCCGTTCGGGATGCCCCGTTGAATGTATCCATGGGGTTCAACTGGCACACTCATCCAGACCGCATCCCTCTGTGGTGCACACTCAGATTCCCTTATTCTGAATGCAAACCACCGATTAGATGAGCAGCCCACTCATGCTCCGTGGGAACAAGAAAGGTGAGTTTTTGGGTGATACGGGGGATACACACATCAGGGCACCCCAAATAGGGATGCCACAGACAGGAAGAATAAAATTCAAGATTGTGCGGGCTTTGGTCTGTTTCTAATCACGCACAGGTGGCTGAAGGGCAGGCTGATTCATCATTAGCGGCAGGTAGTGACAGATGAGCGTCTGTAGCAGGCATTTTCAGAGCGCCCGCTAGTAGTCGCAGTGCTCGGCCGGGAGTCGCTACTTTAGAGCGACTCAGTCGCTGTTCAGTAATGGTGAATATATTGTGAGGAGTCGCTATTTGACCAGTACAGCGCTGTATGGGAGCGCATGGTAGCGACTGCTCATAGCGACCGACTCACACCATATTCAGGAAAAAAACAGCTGCAAAAATCTCTGGCGCTGAAAAATAGTTGTTTGAGTGCAGGAGGCGGTGTGTTTAAAGTGTGTTTTCAAGCATCTATCAACTAGTAACAAAGCGAAAACATATGGAATTACATTGTAGCAACATTGTAACATGAACACTTTAAGGCCAGACCTGTAATGTCATTTTTGAGGAAATATTTAAAAAAATGAAAAAATTATGAAAAAACTGCTTTTTCAATGCCAGAAGAGGTCAAAGAATTATTTGTGATTTTTGGGGAAAAAAAACAGTTTAAAGAGTAGAAAAGGATCGTCCATTGAAATGTATGGGAGAGCGTCAGGTAGCGAGAGGTCATACCTGCCGCTGTGCAAGGCTGAATGCTGGTGCTGTTCGCTGAGGCTATAAAAATGATGAATCAGACGCTACATGGCGCTATTCCAGACGCTCAACAGATTCTGCTTGATAAATGTGTAATTGCGTGCCGTGTCCGGCGTTGACCAGTCGCTATCAGTCTCTACCTCTCATTAACCAGGCGCTACCTGACGCTATCCCTTCCTAAATAAGGGCCTAAATCTCACAGTGGGTCACAAAAACACTATAAGGGACCATCCACCCCTTCCTTATTTTATATTATACTATACAAAATATTTGTTGGAGTTGTGCTTCAAATCACAAATATACTACATTTCTGCTGGCTGCTCAAAGCAATAAATTAACCATCAAGAAAAGAAATTCCAACATTTACCCCAATTACTTTTATAATTATCATATAAATTGTAACATATTTATCATTTACTATCGTTATTTCATGCTGTAGTCACTTATTAAGGATTGTGTGATGGAGAGCGATTTCTATTCCTAGCCACTTTTGTTTTTGTGATTTTCGATCACAAGCCAAATATATCAGATTAAAGTATTTCATTTAGTTAATTTCCTTGTGCACATTAGACCTAATTAGGTTGTTTCAGTCATAACTTACTCTTAATTACCTGTAAAAGATCCCATTTACATTTGCAATTTATAGTTTTGTAAGGAGATTGAGTATTATAAGAAACATGACTGCAATTTACATATGCAAATCTGGTGAATATTAATTAGGGCTTTTTCTGAGTTTAAAACAAAGCAGAATTGAAAATTATATACACTTTGTTTTTGCTGAATCGGATTTGTAGCAGGTCCCTTAAGAGCGCTCTTGCTCCGGTGATAAACCCATTGGCGAACATGCAGGCTTACAAGATAGTATAACCTTTCCTTATTTGGGTTTATGGGTTGTTTTGCATTGTTCTCTGCCTGGAACTCCAGGAAAATGGCATAGGGAAAAAATCTGATTAGAGGGTTATAAACAGAATGATTTGTTGAACTGTTAAGTACTAAAGAGAAAGAGCAAATTGCAGCAATACTAATGGAGCAACTGGATGCTAGCTCATGCTGCACATATTAGATGATGGGACTCCATCTGTAGAGCACTTGTTTTCGGCTTGACTTGCAGCTAGTTACTAGGGATACTGTTATGTATGTGACATTGCTCCGGCTTCCAAAATTATGATAGAGCTGGCATGGCACAAAGAGTTTTTCTTCATTCAGTTAACTCATACTCTGAAAGTAAAGTATATTTAGAGGAGCACTATCAAGAAAAATGGTTGATAATAAAACATCCACATAAATATGACATATAGTAAAAGGAGGACCTGAAAACCCTGCATCCAAAAAATCCTTCCAAATGTTTTTACATTTTTTACTGGTAGAAAGAAGAATCAGAGGTGTAGGGTTTGACTATACCATTCTGCTTTCATTAAAGAGATCAGCTCAATTCTGATGGTCTGTCTCCTGAGTAATGGTCCATTTCCACGGATCGATTTGCAAATGAATATTTGCTAAAGCAAAGGCATTAAGATTAGAGATAAAATCAAACGGAAAGCCAGCACTCCAGCAAGTGAAATCTATTAAATGAATTTCAGCAGGTAATACAGTTCATACAATATCAATCCAACATTTCGGTGGCATGCGCCCCTTCATCGGGGTTGAACAAACAAACAGAGAAAACGGGTTAAATACCCTCAGAACAGCCCAAAAGCCCGCCTGATGTCATCCCTGATTTCATTTAATGATATCAGACACCATAATAACACATAACATACATGTACTAATAATAATGCATGACAAGCATTTCAATATACACTGACGCACACTTGGCAGGCCCCACGTGTCTCTGAGATCAGACACAGTGTGTGTGCTGCGTTCTCGGTTGCCTGGCATAACTGCCTGGAGGGACCGCGGGACAGGGAGTAGTCTGCCCTGTTCTGGGGTAATGTAGTAGAGTATATTGAAATGCTTGTCATGCATTATTATTAGTACACGTATGCCATGTGTTATTATGGTGTGGTGACATCATGGATAACGTCAGGCGGGCTTTTGGGCTACTCTGAGGGTATTTAACCCATTTTCTTGTGCAGATCATCTGTTTGTCTGTTCAACCCTGATGAAGGGGCCCATGTCGCCCTGAAACATTGCATTGAGATTGTATGGACTGTATTACCTGCTGAACTTTATTTAATAGATTTCATTTGCTGGAGTGCTGGCTTTCCATTTGATTTCAGTGTATGTGGCACCAACAATGGCCGAGCACCCAATACGATTGCTCAGAATGGTAAGAGTGCTTCCATTGCATCAATTCTTCCTGAAGATTAGAGGTGAGTGAACTTTTAAAAAATGAATCCCTAGTTCGAGCATTGGTCGTTGTCTTCCTTGTCCAGCAGGCCTCAGGACCTTCTTTGTGATCGGAGGAAAGGAGGGGCCCCCTGCCTGCCCCATGCAGTTAAGGGAAATAGGCCATTGGACCATGCTGGAACAACTTATTATTCTGTAGTTCTTTTGCATACAATGGCTCAGGAGAATTCAAGCAAGCTGAAAGTCATTTTTTTTAAAATTAAAAGAGGTCATTAGTAAGCTGAATGAACTACTCACATTACCAGGACACCAAAACACGAACTTCTCTTTCCCGAGCTGCCATTTTGTACACCGGCAGCAGTGGCTTCCATCTCCGAAGCCCACAGCCCCTCTTGCAGCCTTTGACCTTATACCAGCCAGTCGCAAGGTGACCAGGGTGGTGGCAGTGGGGTGAGGTGACCGGAGTGGTCCATAGGCTGGCACAGGTCACAGGATGTGAAAATGTACGTATAGGTTAATGAAGAATAATAAAGAAGATTTTTGTGGTCCCTTTTTCTTAAACTGTTGCACCACAATTGAGGGGTAAAGCAAACCTCCTGCCTGACATCCCATTGGATGGCTTGCTAACCCTTATACCAGTTGAAAGGTCAGGGGAATGGAAAGCCGCCTGCCCAACATCCCTGTGGGTGGTTTGCTAACCACCCTGCCAAATTGCCCACACTCCCAATGGGAAAAGGGTGCAGACGAGCCTGGTGGCACACAGTATAACCCTGGTGCTCAGCCACGGAATTGTTCCTTAGGGCATAAGGGCTGGTAATATGTGGGCGGTATTACTCCAGGCTGAGAGTTGGGATAGGCCCAAAAGAACCCAGAAGATAAAGGTACGACCTGTCGAGAAACCCCTGTAACAGTTCACATGGTAGGGGGAATGCCACTGGTGGGTATGTTGCTTCCCTCTTCCCAATCACCCACAGCCCTTCTTGGAGGACCAGGGATGCGGAAGAGCCCATAGCTCATTGGTATGGGTCTGGTGTTTTTCCAGAGGTGCCCACAGCAATGGGAAGAGCAATGGGCCTATACAAAAGGGCATAGAGGCTGGTAAACTGACAGGACCAGGGGCCAAGGTTGGTCTCTGAACCCTAGGATACCAGCACTGGTGCCTGGGCTACTAATGCTTGTGGGGGAGGGTATACTTTTTTAACAAAAAAAATATATATATACATATATATATATATATATATATATATATATATATATGTAAAATGCAGCACTTTTGTGTCAAAAAACAGATTTACTTGTTGAGTCATGCGAGCTAGTGTTTGTGCGGAAATATCATATATTGCAGTCCGACTGTGAGAAAAAAATGCACTAAACTGATCCGCTTGTACAAATTCTTTTTTGTCAAAACAATTTGCACTGCTAAAAACATTGCACAAAAAATGAGAAAAGAAACATTTTCTCACAAGGAAACGTGAGAAAAAAAGCTGAACCTGTCACCCCATTTCCTCTTCCTTCCATTAATAAAAATAAAAAACAAGTCTGGCTGGATATTTCTTGATGTGGGGTGTATAAGTGACCTCTCCTCACGCCATCCAACATATTTACATGGATTTTTTATTATTGGCCCATTTTTTCGCTATAGTGCTCCTTTAACTATATTACTTAGCCTGACTTAGCAACATACATGCAGAGACGTGAGGAATACAAACATAATGGGGTCGATTCAGAGCCAGGTGAGATAACTCACTCTGTTTTTAGGAGAGAAAACTGTCATTCACTTACAATGGCCTTTATTCATCAAGAGTTAAAAAAAAATTTAATGGTAGTGAAAATTCATTTCATGAGAAAGAAAAGCATGGGAATTTCACTTGGGCCCACTTGAATTGGAACAATAAGACAATGTGGCCCCTAGACCAAAAAGGTTGTACATCCCTGATCTAGAGGCGTAACAATTGCATTGACAATATACTTCATGCACCAATGTTATATTTCAACCGTGACACTTGCATTGTATTTATTGTAAAGTATGGCAGTGGAAAGAAAAGAACATATTAATTCCATTGCTCCTTAGTGATATATATTAGAGATGAGCAAACTTTTGAAAAATTCGATTCGACTGATTCGCCGAATTTTCCGACAAAAATCATTTCGACCCGAATTTATTCGCGACGAATTGCTATTAAAAATGGCTATTTCTGAGCCTCCTAGAGCCTCAATAGGGCTGTAAACTATTCTGCCTTGCTGTAACACGCATAGGATGCGTGCTGGGTTAGTGAAATAATACTGTAAATAATTATCACATGCAGATCAGAGGCATTGCTAATAGAATCGCAGAGCGGCACAATTGCAGAGAGTTGAAGTGGCATCACTATGAGGGGCCCCTATAGTGTCTGAAAAACACACCCTGGAGCTGGCAGCAGCAGGAGCCCAAAAATTAGCTGAATCACACCCTGGAGTTGCAAGCAGCAGCAGCTGCAGGAGCCCAAACACTGCTTTAAAGAGACACTGGAGTTGGCTGCAGGAGCCCAAAAATTGGATGAATCACACCCTGGAGTTGCAAGTAGCAGCAGCAGGAGCACAAACATTGCGTGAAAGAGACACTGGATTTGGCTGCAGGAGCCCAAAAATTAGCTGAATCACACCCTGGAGTTGCAAGCAGCAGCAGCTGCAGGAACCCAAACATTGCTTTAAAGAGACACTGGAGGTGGCCGCCGGAGCCCAAAAATTGGATGAATCACACCCTGGAGTTGCAAGCAGCAGCAGCAGGAGCACAAACATTGTGTGAAAGAGACACTGGATTTGGCTGCAGGAGCCCAAAAATTGGATGAATCACGCCCTGGAGTTGCAGGCAGCAGCAGGAGCCCAAACATTGCTTTAAAGAGACACTGGAGTTGGCTGCAGGAGCCCAAAAATTGGATGAATCACACCCTGGAGTTGCAAGCAGCAGCAGGAGCCCAAACATAGCTTGAAAGAGACACTGGAGTTGGCTGCAGGAGCCCAAAAATTGTATGAATCACACCTTGGAGTCGCAAGCAGCAGCAGCAGGAGCCCAAACATTGCTTGAAAGAGACACTGGAATTGGCTGCCGGAGCCCAAAAATTGTATGAATCACACCCTGGAGTTGCAAGCAGCAGCACCAGGAGCCCAAAAATTAGCTGAATTACACCCTGGAGTTGCAAGCAGCAGCCCAAACATAGCTTGAAAGAGACACTGGAGTTGGCAGCAGGAGCCTAAAAATTGGCTGAATGACACCCTGGAGTTGCAAGCAGCAGCAGCAGCTGCAGGAGCCCAAACATTGCTTTAAAGAGACACTGGAGTTGGCTTCAGGAGCCCAAAAATTGGACGAATCACACCCTGGAGTTGCAAGCAGCAGCAGCAGCAGCAGGAGCACAAACATTTCTTTAAAGAGACACTGGAGTTGGCTGCAGGAGCCCAAAAATTGGATGAATCACACCCTGGAGTTGCAAGCAGCAGCAGCAGGAGCACAAACATTGCGTGAAAGAGACACTGGATTTGGCTGCAGGAGCCCAAAAATTAGCTGAATCACACCCTGGAGTTGCAAGCAGCAGCAGCTGCAGGAACCCAGACATTGCTTTAAAGAGACACTGGAGTTGGCTGCAGGAGCCCAAAAATTGGATGAATCACACCCTGGAGTTGCAAGCAGCAGCAGGAGCACAAACATTGCGTGAAAGAGACACTGGATTTGGCTGCAGAAGCCCAAATATTGGATGAATCACGCCCTGGAGTTGCAGGCAGCAGCAGGAGCCCAAACATTGCTTTAAAGATACACTGGAGTTGGCTGCAGGAGCCCAAAAATTAGCTGAATTACACCCTGGAGCTGCAAGCAGCAGCCCAAACATAGCTTGAAAGAGACACTGGAGTTGGCAGCAGGAGCCCAAAAATTGGATGAATCACACCCTGGAGTTGCAAGCAGCAGCAGCAGCAGCAGGAGCCCAAA
Source organism: Gastrophryne carolinensis (assembly GCA_027917425.1). NCBI lineage: Eukaryota > Metazoa > Chordata > Amphibia > Anura > Microhylidae > Gastrophryne > Gastrophryne carolinensis. The sequence continues at coordinate 26,396 of JAQIHN010000348.1, forward strand.
CATTGCTTGAAAGAGACACTGGAGTTGGCAGCAGGAGCCCAAAAATTAGCTGAATTACACCCTGAAGCTGCAAGCAGCAGCCCAAACATAGCTTGAAAGAGACACTGGAGTTGGCAGCAGGAGCCCAAAAATTGGCTGAATGACACCCTGGAGTTGGCAGCAGCAGCAGCCCGAACATAGCTTAAAAGACACACTGGAGTGGGCAGCAGGAGCCCAAACATAAGCTGAATTACACCCTGGAGTTGCAAGCAGCAGCTGCAGGAGCCCAAACATTGCTTTAAAAAGACACTGGAGTTGGCTGCAGGAGCCCAAAAATTGGACGAATCACGCCCTGGAGTTGCAAGCAGCAGC
>JAQIHN010000766.1:0-26737 GCA_027917425.1 Gastrophryne carolinensis
AAATTTGAAGGGGACGGGTCCCTTCGGCCCTGCATCGATTACCGGGGCCTCAATAAAATTACGGTAAAAAACCGTTACCCATTGCCCTTGATCTCCGAACTTTTTGATCGTCTTCGCGGAGCTAAGATTTTTTCAAAATTGGATCTTAGAGGCGCCTATAACTTAGTCCGCATACGAGAAGGTGATGAATGGAAGACGGCCTTCAACACGCGAGACGGTCATTTTGAGTATCTCGTTATGCCCTTTGGCCTCTGCAATGCCCCTGCAGTTTTTCAGGAGTTCGTTAACGACATTTTTCGGGACCTGTTGTACACCTGTGTTGTGGTTTATCTTGACGACATTCTCATCTTCTCCTCGTCCATCGAAGAACACCATCAGCACGTCAGACAAGTCTTGTCTCGTTTACTGCAACACCATCTATATGCTAAGCTCGAGAAATGCCTTTTTCATCAAACCGCATTACCTTTTTTGGGGTACATAGTTTCTGCTCAAGGTCTCCAGATGGATCCTGCCAAGTTAAAGGCGGTCCTTGAATGGCCTCGACCAGTCGGTCTTCGTGCAATCCAGCGATTCTTGGGGTTCGCGAACTACTACCGCCAGTTCATTTTACACTTTTCCACGACAGTAGCCCCCATCGTGGCCCTCACCAAAAAAGGAGCCAATCCCAAGGCATGGTCTCCGCAGGCTGAAGCAGCCTTTCTCGCATTAAAAAAGGCCTTCGCCTCGGCACCAGTACTTTCCAGACCTGACCCGTCTCGTCCTTTCGCTCTTGAGGTGGATGCCTCTTCCGTCGGAGCTGGAGCAGTACTTACGCAACGATCCTCGTCCGGCAAAGCTCGAACTTGCGGATTCTTTTCTAAAACCTTCTCTCCTGCCGAGAGGAACTACACCATTGGAGATAGAGAGCTATTAGCCATCAAATTGGCTCTGGAAGAATGGAGACATCTCCTCGAGGGGTCTATCTTCCCAATTTCCATTTTTACTGACCACAAGAACCTCTCTTATCTGGAATCCGCACAACGCTTAAATCCTCGTCAGGCCCGCTGGTCACTCTTCTTTGCACGCTTTAATTTCCAGATCCACTTCCGTCCAGCTGCAAAAAACATCAGGGCAGACGCTCTCTCCCGTTCCTCGGATGTTTCGGATAAGGTCTCTTCTCCTCAGTTTATCATTCCACCCGATCGTCTGGTTCACTCTGCTCCCGCTGCTCTAGTATTAGGTCCTCTGGGGAGGACTTTCGTACCTGTCTCTCGTCGCCTATTAATACTAAAATGGGGTCATGCCTCCCATACTGCTGGTCACCCTGGAATCAAGAAGACCTGCGCCATCATCTCCAGATACTACTGGTGGCCCACGTTAGCAAACGATGCCGCAGAATTCGTACAAGCCTGCACCTCGTGCGTGCGCAACAAGACCCCTCGTCAACGTCCCGCAGGCCTTCTCCAACCACTACCCATTCCGGACATCCCCTGGTCTCACATCGCCATGGATTTTATCACTGATCTCCCGCCTTCTCAGGGCAGTACCGTCGTCTGGGTAGTGGTGGACCGATTTTCGAAGATGGCGCATTTCATTCCGTTGCCTGGATTACCTTCTGCTCCCCTATTGGCAAAGAATTTCCTTAAACACATCTTTCGTCTACATGGGCTCCCAACCCACATTGTCTCCGACAGGGGAGTTCAATTTGTATCGAAATTCTGGAGGGCTCTCTGTATTCAATTAAAGGTGAAATTGGACTTTTCTTCCGCGTATCATCCCCAATCCAATGGCCAAGTGGAGAGGGTAAATCAAACTTTGGGGCTGTATCTACGCCATTTTGTTTCCACTCGCCAGGATGACTGGGTGGACCTGCTGCCCTGGGCAGAGTTTTCTTATAACTTTAAGGACTCTGAATCTACCGGAAAATCCCCTTTCTTTATAGTCTATGGTCGTCATCTCCTTCCTCCTCTGCCTTTATTAACGCCCTCTTCGGTACCTGCGGTCGATGATCTTTCGCACCAGTTTTCTTCCATATGGCGTGAAACACAGCATTCTCTGGAACAAGCCGTGTCTCGTATGAAAATCCAGGCTGATAAGAAGAGAAGGACTCCTCCTTTATATTCACCGGGGGATAGGGTATGGCTTTCGGCCAAGTATATTCGTTTTAAAATCCCCAGTTACAAACTTGGTCCTCGCTTCTTGGGACCTTTTAAGATCCAACAACGTATCAATCCTGCCTGTTACAAGTTGCATCTGCCACCCTCTCTTCGCATAACCAATTCCTTCCATGTCTCTCTGCTCAAACCGGTGACTGTTAATCGTTTTTCCCCCAAATTATTGGAACCTAAGCCAGTCGCAGGTACTGAGGATACCTTTACGGTCAAAGAAATACTTGCTTCAAAGATCTCCAGAGGAAGACGCTATTTCTTGGTGGATTGGGAGGGCTACGGCCCTGAGGAGAGATCCTGGGAACCGGAGGAAAACATCCTTGATCGGACCCTTATTTCGGACTTCCTTGGTTCTAAGAAGAGGGGGAGACCAAAGGGGGGGGGTACTGTTAGGGCTAGCGCTGCGGAGATGCCTCATGGCGCTCTCTGCCGTCCCTCTCCCGGGGCGAGAGCCGCGCTTCCTCCCCGCGGCTTTCCCCGCCGGGTTTCCCCTAGCCCGAGCGCTATTTCCCTTCCTGGCAGCGCTCCTCTCTTACCTGGTGTCTTGCCTTCCGTCCGGCGTGGCTGCCGGGGCCTGCGGGCGGCTCCCTCACTTCCTCCTTCCTCCCTGCCTCTCCTGCAATACTGTGGAATTTAAAGGGCCAGTGCATCACTAATTGGTGTCCGGCCGTCCAATCCGGTAAGGACACTTCCTTTTTATTCTGGCCAGTCCTTCTTCCTTTGCCGGATTATCGGTGTGTTTTCCATGATTGTCTGTAGTTTATCTGTGGCTTTCTCGTGTATGACCTCGGCTTACCTTTTGACCACGAACCTCTGCTGCCCGCCCCGACCTCGGTTTGTCTCTTCGTCTGTGATCCTCCGCTGCCTGTCCCGACCACGGCTTGTCTACTCGCTGCTGAACCCTCGCTGCCTGCCCTGAATCTGGCTACTCACCGTGACCACCGTTTATCTCTGCTGTACAATACCTCGGCAAATTGTGGAACTGTGCCGCCGTTGGGGAATAGCGACCTGGGAGTCATCAGCCGCACAAGACCAACCTGCTTCGCGGCGGGCTCTGGTGAAAACCGGTGGCTCCTTAGACCCCGCTTCCCTGACGCGGTACTCACCAACCGTTCCACAGTTCCAGTGGGTCCACGCTTCATTGGTTTTCATCCGGTTGTAACAGTCAGTACTCTGAAGTAGCACTTGAGTGTCAGTACTCTGAAGTAGCACTTGAGTGTCAGTACTCTGAAGTAGCACTTGAGTGTCAGTACTCTGAAGTAGCACTTGAGTGTCAGTACTCTGAAGTAGCACTTGAGTGTCAGAACTCTGAAGTAACACTTGAGTGTCAGTACTCTGAATTAGCACTTGAGTGTCAGCACTCTGTAATATCACTTGAGTGTCAGTACTCTGAAGTAGCACTTGAGTGTCAGTACTCTGAAGTAGCACTTGCGTGTCAGCACTCTGTAATATCACCTGAGTGTCAGCACTCTGAAGTAGCACTTGAGGGTCAGCACTCTGAAGTAGCACTTGCGTGTCAGCACTCTGAAGTAGCACTTGCGTGTCAGCACTCTGAAGTAGCACTTGCGTGTCAGCACTCTGAAGTAGCACTTGAGTGTCAGCACTCTGAAGTAGCACTTGAGTGTCAGTACTCTGAAGTAGCACTTGAGTGTCAGCACTCTGTAATATCACCTGAGTGTCAGTACTCTGAAGTAGCACTTGAGTGTCAGCACTCTGAAGTAGCACTTGCGTGTCAGCACTCTGAAGTAGCACTTGAGTGTCAGTACTCTGAAGTAGCACTTGAGTGTCAGTACTCTGAAGTAACACTTGAGTGTCAGTACTCTGAAGTAGCACTTGAGTGTCAGTACTCTGAAGTAACACTTGAGTGTCAGCACTCTGAAGCAGCACTTGCGTGTCAGCACTCTGAAGAAGCACTTGCGTGTCAGCACTCTGAAGTAGCACTTGCGTGTCAGCACTCTGAAGTAGCACTTGAGTGTCAGTACTCTGAAGTAGCACTTAAGTGTCAGTACTCTGAAGTAGCACTTGAGTGTCAGCACTCTGTAATATCACCTGAGTGTCAGTACTCTGAAGTAGCACTTGAGTGTCAGAACTCTGAAGTAACACTTGAGTGTCAGTACTCTGAATTAGCACTTGAGTGTCAGCACTCTGTAATATCACTTGAGTGTCAGTACTCTGAAGTAGCACTTGAGTGTCAGTACTCTGAAGTAGCACTTGCGTGTCAGCACTCTGTAATATCACCTGAGTGTCAGCACTCTGAAGTAGCACTTGAGGGTCAGCACTCTGAAGTAGCACTTGCGTGTCAGCACTCTGAAGTAGCACTTGCGTGTCAGCACTCTGAAGTAGCACTTGCGTGTCAGCACTCTGAAGTAGCACTTGAGTGTCAGCACTCTGAAGTAGCACTTGAGTGTCAGTACTCTGAAGTAGCACTTGAGTGTCAGCACTCTGTAATATCACCTGAGTGTCAGTACTCTGAAGTAGCACTTGAGTGTCAGCACTCTGAAGTAGCACTTGCGTGTCAGCACTCTGAAGTAGCACTTGAGTGTCAGTACTCTGAAGTAGCACTTGAGTGTCAGTACTCTGAAGTAACACTTGAGTGTCAGTACTCTGAAGTAGCACTTGAGTGTCAGTACTCTGAAGTAACACTTGAGTGTCAGCACTCTGAAGTAGCACTTGCGTGTCAGCACTCTGAAGAAGCACTTGCGTGTCAGCACTCTGAAGTAGCACTTGCGTGTCAGCACTCTGAAGTAGCACTTGAGTGTCAGTACTCTGAAGTAGCACTTGAGTGTCAGTACTCTGAAGTAGCACTTGAGTGTCAGCACTCTGTAATATCACCTGAGTGTCAGTACTCTGAAGTAGCACTTGAGTGTCAATACTCTGAAGTAACACTTGAGTGTCAGTACTCTGAAGTAGCACTTGAGTGTCAGTACTCTGAAGTAGCACTTGAGTGTCAGTACTCTGAAGTAGCACTTGAGTGTCAGTACTCTGAAGTAGCACTTGAGTGTCAGCACTCTGTAATATCACCTGAGTGTCAGCACTCTGAAGTAGCACCTGAGTGTCAGCACTCTGAAGTAGCACTTGCGTGTCAGCACTCTGAAGTAGCACTTGAGTGTCAGCACTCTGAAGTAGCACTTGCGTGTCAGCACTCTGAAGTAGCACTTGCGTGTCAGCACTCTGAAGTAGCACTTGCGTGTCAGCACTCTGAAGTAGCACTTGCGTGTCAGCACTCTGAAGTAGCACTTGCGTGTCAGCACTCTGAAGTAGCACTTGCGTGTCAGCACTCTGTAATATCACCTGAGTGTCAGCACTCTGAAGTAGCACTTGAGTGTCAGCACTCTGAAGTAGCACTTGCGTGTCAGCACTCTGAAGCAGCACTTGCGTGTCAGCACTCTGAAGTAGCACTTGCGTGTCAGCACTCTGAAGTAGCACTTGAGTGTCAGCACTCTGAAGTAGCACTTGAGTGTCAGTACTCTGAAGTAGCACTTGAGTGTCAGCACTCTGTAATATCACCTGAGTGTCAGTACTCTGAAGTAGCACTTGAGTGTCAATACTCTGAAGTAGCACTTGAGTGTCAGTACTCTGAAGTAACACTTGAGTGTCAGTACTCTAAAGTAGAACTTGAGTGGCAGCACTCTGAAGTAGCACTTGCGTGTCAGCACTCTGAAGAAGCACTTGCGTGTCAGCACTCTGAAGTAGCACTTGCGTGTCAGCACTCTGAAGTAGCACTTGAGTGTCAGTACTCTGAAGTAGCACTTGAGTGTCAGTACTCTGAAGTAGCACTTGAGTGTCAGCACTCTGTAATATCACCTGAGTGTCAGCACTCTGAAGTAGCACTTGAGTGTCAGCACTCTGAAGTAGCACTTGCGTGTCAGCACTCTGAAGTAGCACTTGAGTGTCAGTACTCTGAAGAAGCACTGGAGTGTCAGTACTCTGAAGTAGCACTTGAGTGTCAGTACTCTGAAGTAGCACTTGAGTGTCAGCACTCTGTAATATCACCTGAGTGTCAGTACTCTGAAGTAGCACTTGAGTGTCAATACTCTGAAGTAGCACTTGAGTGTCAGTACTCTGAAGTAACACTTGAGTGTCAGTACTCTGAAGTAGCACTTGAGTGCCAGTACTCTGAAGTAGCACTTGCGTGTCAGCACTCTGAAGTAGCACTTGAGTGGCAGCACTCTGAAGTAGCACTTGAGTGTCAGTACTCTGAAGTAGCACTTGAGTGGCAGCACTCTGTAATATCACCTGAGTGTCAGTACTCTGAAGTAGCACTTGAGTGTCAATACTCTGAAGTAGCACTTGAGTGTCAGTACTCTGAAGTAACACTTGAGTGTCAGTACTCTGAAGTAGCACTTGAGTGTCAGCACTCTGAAGTAGCACTTGAGTGTCAGCACTCTGAAGAAGCACTCGAGTGTCAGCACTCTGAAGTAGCACTTGCGTGTCAGCACTCTGAAGTAGCACTTGCGTGTCAGCACTCTGAAGTAGCACTTGAGTGTCAGTACTCTGAAGTAGCACTTGAGTGTCAATACTCTGAAGTAGCACTTGCGTGTCAGCACTCTGAAGTAGCACTTGCGTGTCAGCACTCTGAAGTAGCACTTGCGTGTCAGCACTCTGAAGTAGCACTTGCGTGTCAGCACTCTGTAATATCACCTGAGTGTCAGCACTCTGAAGTAGCACTTGAGTGTCAGCACTCTGAAGTAGCACTTGCGTGTCAGCACTCTGAAGCAGCACTTGCGTGTCAGCACTCTGAAGTAGCACTTGCGTGTCAGCACTCTGAAGTAGCACTTGAGTGTCAGCACTCTGAAGTAGCACTTGAGTGTCAGTACTCTGAAGTAGCACTTGAGTGTCAGCACTCTGTAATATCACCTGAGTGTCAGTACTCTGAAGTAGCACTTGAGTGTCAATACTCTGAAGTAGCACTTGAGTGTCAGTACTCTGAAGTAACACTTGAGTGTCAGTACTCTGAAGTAGCACTTGCGTGTCAGCACTCTGAAGTAGCACTTGCGTGTCAGCACTCTGAAGAAGCACTTGCGTGTCAGCACTCTGAAGTAGCACTTGCGTGTCAGCACTCTGAAGTAGCACTTGAGTGTCAGTACTCTGAAGTAGCACTTGAGTGTCAGTACTCTGAAGTAGCACTTGAGTGTCAGCACTCTGTAATATCACCTGAGTGTCAGCACTCTGAAGTAGCACTTGAGTGTCAGCACTCTGAAGTAGCACTTGCGTGTCAGCACTCTGAAGTAGCACTTGCGTGTCAGCACTCTGAAGTAGCACTTGAGTGTCAGTACTCTGAAGAAGCACTGGAGTGTCAGTACTCTGAAGTAGCACTTGAGTGTCAGTACTCTGAAGTAGCACTTGAGTGTCAGCACTCTGTAATATCACCTGAGTGTCAGTACTCTGAAGTAGCACTTGAGTGTCAATACTCTGAAGTAGCACTTGAGTGTCAGTACTCTGAAGTAACACTTGAGTGTCAGTACTCTGAAGTAGCACTTGAGTGCCAATACTCTGAAGTAGCACTTGCGTGTCAGCACTCTGAAGTAGCACGTGAGTGGCAGCACTCTGAAGTAGCACTTGAGTGTCAGTACTCTGAAGTAGCACTTGAGTGGCAGCACTCTGTAATATCACCTGAGTGTCAGTACTCTGAAGTAGCACTTGAGTGTCAATACTCTGAAGTAGCACTTGAGTGTCAGCACTCTGAAGTAGCACTTGAGTGTCAGCACTCTGAAGAAGCACTCGAGTGTCAGCACTCTGAAGTAGCACTCGAGTGTCAGCACTCTGAAGTAGCACTTGCGTGTCAGCACTCTGAAGTAGCACTTGCGTGTCAGCACTCTGAAGTAGCACTTGAGTGTCAGTACTCTGAAGTAGCACTTGAGTGTCAGTACTCTGAAGTAGCACTTGAGTGTCAGTACTCTGTAGTAGCACTTGAGTGTCAGCACTCTGTAATATCACCTGAGTGTCAGCACTCTGAAGTAGCACTTGAGTGTCAGCACTCTGAAGTAGCACTTGCGTGTCAGCACTCTGAAGTAGCACTTGCGTGTCAGCACTCTGAAGTAGCACTTGAGTGTCAGTACTCTGAAGAAGCACTGAAGTGTCAGTACTCTGAAGTAGCACTTGAGTGTCAGTACTCTGAAGTAGCACTTGAGTGTCAGCACTCTGTAATATCACCTGAGTGTCAGTACTCTGAAGTAGCACTTGAGTGTCAATACTCTGAAGTAGCACTTGAGTGTCAGTACTCTGAAGTAACACTTGAGTGTCAGTACTCTGAAGTAGCACTTGAGTGCCAATACTCTGAAGTAGCACTTGCGTGTCAGCACTCTGAAGTAGCACGTGAGTGGCAGCACTCTGAAGTAGCACTTGAGTGTCAGTACTCTGAAGTAGCACTTGAGTGGCAGCACTCTGTAATATCACCTGAGTGTCAGTACTCTGAAGTAGCACTTGAGTGTCAATACTCTGAAGTAGCACTTGAGTGTCAGCACTCTGAAGTAGCACTTGAGTGTCAGCACTCTGAAGAAGCACTCGAGTGTCAGCACTCTGAAGTAGCACTTGCGTGTCAGCACTCTGAAGTAGCACTTGCGTGTCAGCACTCTGAAGTAGCACTTGAGTGTCAGTACTCTGAAGTAGCACTTGAGTGTCAGTACTCTGAAGTAGCACTTGAGTGTCAGTACTCTGTAGTAGCACTTGAGTGTCAGCACTCTGAAGTAGCACTTGAGTGTCAGCACTCTGAAGTAGCACTTGCGTGTCAGCACTCTGAAGTAGCACTTGAGTGTCAGTACTTTGAAGTAGCACTTGAGTGTCAGTACTCTGAAGTAGCACTTGAGTGTCAGCACTCTGTAATATCACCTGAGTGTCAGTACTCTGAAGTAGCACTTGATTGTCAATACTCTGAAGTAGCACTTGAGTGTCAGTACTCTGAAGTAACACTTGAGTGTCAGTACTCTGAAGTAGCACTTGAGTGTCAGTACTCTGAAGTAGCACTTGAGTGTCAGCACTCTGTAATATCACCTGAGTGTCAGCATTCTGAAGTAGCACCTGAGTGTCAGCACTCTGAAGTAGCACCTGAGTGTCAGCACTCTGAAGTAGCACTTGCGTGTCAGCACTCTGAAGTAGCACTTGCGTGTCAGCACTCTGAAGTAGCACTTGCGTGTCAGCACTCTGAAGTAGCACTTGCGTGTCAGCACTCTGAAGTAGCACTTGCGTGTCAGCACTCTGAAGTAGCACTTGAGTGTCAGCACTCTGAGGTAGCACCTGAGTGTCAGCACTCTGAAGTAGCACTTGCGTGTCAGCACTCTGAAGTAGCACTTGAGTGTCAGCACTCTGAAGTAGCACTTGAGTGTCAGCACTCTGTAGTATCACCTGAGTGTCAGCACTCTGTAATATCACCTGAGTGTCAGCACTCTGTAATAGCACTTCAGTGTCAGCACTCTGAAGTAGCACTTGAGTGTCAGCAGTCTGAAGTAGCACTTGAGTGTCAGCACTCTGAAGTAGCACTTGAGTGTCAGCACTCTGAAGTAGCACTTGAGTGTCAGCACTCTGAAGTAGCACTTGAGTGTCAGCACTCTGAAGTAGCACTCGAGTGTCAGCACTCTGAAGTAGCACTCGAGTGTCAGCACTCTGAAGTAGCACTCGAGTGTCAGCACTCTGAAGTAGCACTCGAGTGTCAGCACTCTGAAGTAGCACTTGAGTGTCAGTACTCTGAAGTAGCACTTGAGTGCCAGTACTCTGAAGTAGCACTTGCGTGTCAGCACTCTGAAGTAGCACTTGAGTGGCAGCACTCTGAAGTAGCACTTGAGTGTCAGTACTCTGAAGTAGCACTTGAGTGGCAGCACTCTGTAATATCACCTGAGTGTCAGTACTCTGAAGTAGCACTTGAGTGTCAATACTCTGAAGTAGCACTTGAGTGTCAGTACTCTGAAGTAACACTTGAGTGTCAGTACTCTGAAGTAGCACTTGAGTGTCAGCACTCTGAAGTAGCACTTGAGTGTCAGCACTCTGAAGAAGCACTCGAGTGTCAGCACTCTGAAGTAGCACTTGCGTGTCAGCACTCTGAAGTAGCACTTGCGTGTCAGCACTCTGAAGTAGCACTTGAGTGTCAGTACTCTGAAGTAGCACTTGAGTGTCAATACTCTGAAGTAGCACTTGCGTGTCAGCACTCTGAAGTAGCACTTGCGTGTCAGCACTCTGAAGTAGCACTTGCGTGTCAGCACTCTGAAGTAGCACTTGCGTGTCAGCACTCTGTAATATCACCTGAGTGTCAGCACTCTGAAGTAGCACTTGAGTGTCAGCACTCTGAAGTAGCACTTGCGTGTCAGCACTCTGAAGCAGCACTTGCGTGTCAGCACTCTGAAGTAGCACTTGCGTGTCAGCACTCTGAAGTAGCACTTGAGTGTCAGCACTCTGAAGTAGCACTTGAGTGTCAGTACTCTGAAGTAGCACTTGAGTGTCAGCACTCTGTAATATCACCTGAGTGTCAGTACTCTGAAGTAGCACTTGAGTGTCAATACTCTGAAGTAGCACTTGAGTGTCAGTACTCTGAAGTAACACTTGAGTGTCAGTACTCTAAAGTAGAACTTGAGTGTCAGCACTCTGAAGTAGCACTTGCGTGTCAGCACTCTGAAGAAGCACTTGCGTGTCAGCACTCTGAAGTAGCACTTGCGTGTCAGCACTCTGAAGTAGCACTTGAGTGTCAGTACTCTGAAGTAGCACTTGAGTGTCAGTACTCTGAAGTAGCACTTGAGTGTCAGCACTCTGTAATATCACCTGAGTGTCAGCACTCTGAAGTAGCACTTGAGTGTCAGCACTCTGAAGTAGCACTTGCGTGTCAGCACTCTGAAGTAGCACTTGCGTGTCAGCACTCTGAAGTAGCACTTGAGTGTCAGTACTCTGAAGAAGCACTGGAGTGTCAGTACTCTGAAGTAGCACTTGAGTGTCAGTACTCTGAAGTAGCACTTGAGTGTCAGCACTCTGTAATATCACCTGAGTGTCAGTACTCTGAAGTAGCACTTGAGTGTCAATACTCTGAAGTAGCACTTGAGTGTCAGTACTCTGAAGTAACACTTGAGTGTCAGTACTCTGAAGTAGCACTTGAGTGCCAGTACTCTGAAGTAGCACTTGCGTGTCAGCACTCTGAAGTAGCACTTGAGTGGCAGCACTCTGAAGTAGCACTTGAGTGTCAGTACTCTGAAGTAGCACTTGAGTGGCAGCACTCTGTAATATCACCTGAGTGTCAGTACTCTGAAGTAGCACTTGAGTGTCAATACTCTGAAGTAGCACTTGAGTGTCAGCACTCTGAAGTAGCACTTGAGTGTCAGCACTCTGAAGAAGCACTCGAGTGTCAGCACTCTGAAGTAGCACTTGCGTGTCAGCACTCTGAAGTAGCACTTGCGTGTCAGCACTCTGAAGTAGCACTTGAGTGTCAGTACTCTGAAGTAGCACTTGAGTGTCAGTACTCTGAAGTAGCACTTGAGTGTCAGTACTCTGTAGTAGCACTTGAGTGTCAGCACTCTGAAGTAGCACTTGAGTGTCAGCACTCTGAAGTAGCACTTGCGTGTCAGCACTCTGAAGTAGCACTTGAGTGTCAGTACTTTGAAGTAGCACTTGAGTGTCAGTACTCTGAAGTAGCACTTGAGTGTCAGCACTCTGTAATATCACCTGAGTGTCAGTACTCTGAAGTAGCACTTGATTGTCAATACTCTGAAGTAGCACTTGAGTGTCAGTACTCTGAAGTAACACTTGAGTGTCAGTACTCTGAAGTAGCACTTGAGTGTCAGTACTCTGAAGTAGCACTTGAGTGTCAGCACTCTGTAATATCACCTGAGTGTCAGCATTCTGAAGTAGCACCTGAGTGTCAGCACTCTGAAGTAGCACCTGAGTGTCAGCACTCTGAAGTAGCACTTGCGTGTCAGCACTCTGAAGTAGCACTTGCGTGTCAGCACTCTGAAGTAGCACTTGCGTGTCAGCACTCTGAAGTAGCACTTGCGTGTCAGCACTCTGAAGTAGCACTTGCGTGTCAGCACTCTGAAGTAGCACTTGAGTGTCAGCACTCTGAGGTAGCACCTGAGTGTCAGCACTCTGAAGTAGCACTTGCGTGTCAGCACTCTGAAGTAGCACTTGAGTGTCAGCACTCTGAAGTAGCACTTGAGTGTCAGCACTCTGTAGTATCACCTGAGTGTCAGCACTCTGTAATATCACCTGAGTGTCAGCACTCTGTAATAGCACTTCAGTGTCAGCACTCTGAAGTAGCACTTGAGTGTCAGCAGTCTGAAGTAGCACTTGAGTGTCAGCACTCTGAAGTAGCACTTGAGTGTCAGCACTCTGAAGTAGCACTTGAGTGTCAGCACTCTGAAGTAGCACTTGAGTGTCAGCACTCTGAAGTAGCATTTGAGTGTCAGCACTCTGAAGTAGCACTCGAGTGTCAGCACTCTGAAGTAGCACTCGAGTGTCAGCACTCTGAAGTAGCACTCGAGTGTCAGCACTCTGAAGTAGCACTTGAGTGTCAGCACTCTGAAGTAGCACTTGAGTGTCAGCACTCTGAAGTAGCACTTGAGTGTCAGCACTCTGGAGTAGCACTTGAGTGTCAGCAATCTGAAGTAGCACTTGAGTGTCAGCACTCTGAAGTAGCACTTGAGTGTCAGCACTCTGAAGTAGCACTTGAGTGTCAGCACTCTGAAGTAGCACTTGCGTGTCAGCACTCTGAAGTAGCACTTGCGTGTCAACACTCTGAAGTAGCACCTGAGTGTCAGCACTCTGAAGTAGCACCTGAGTGTCAGCACTCTGAAGTAGCACTTGCGTGTCAGCACTCTGAAGTAGCACTTGCGTGTCAGCACTCTGAAGTAGCACTTGCGTGTCAGCACTCTGAAGTAGCACTTGCGTGTCAGCACTCTGAAGTAGCACTTGCGTGTCAGCACTCTGAAGTAGCACTTGCGTGTCAGCACTCTGAAGTAGCACTTGCGTGTCAGCACTCTGAAGTAGCACTTGCGTGTCAGCACTCTGAGGTAGCACTTGAGTGTCAGCACTCTGAAGTAGCACTTGAGTGTCAGCACTCTGAAGTAGCACTTGAGTGTCAGCACTCTGAAGTAGCACTTGAGTGTCAGCACTCTGAAGTAGCACTTGAGTGTCAGCACTCTGTAGTATCACCTGAGTGTCAGCACTCTGTAATATCACCTGAGTGTCAGCACTCTGTAATAGCACTTCAGTGTCAGCACTCTGAAGTAGCACTTGAGTGTCAGCACTCTGAAGTAGCACTTGAGTGTCAGCACTCTGAAGTAGCACTTGAGTGTCAGCACTCTGAAGTAGCACTTGAGTGTCAGCACTCTGAAGTAGCACTTGAGTGTCAGCACTCTGAAGTAGCACTCGAGTGTCAGCACTCTGAAGTAGCACTCGAGTGTCAGCACTCTGAAGTAGCACTCGAGTGTCAGCACTCTGAAGTAGCACTTGAGTGTCAGTACTCTGAAGAAGCACTGGAGTGTCAGTACTCTGAAGTAGCACTTGAGTGTCAGTACTCTGAAGTAGCACTTGAGTGTCAGCACTCTGTAATATCACCTGAGTGTCAGTACTCTGAAGTAGCACTTGAGTGTCAATACTCTGAAGTAGCACTTGAGTGTCAGTACTCTGAAGTAACACTTGAGTGTCAGTACTCTGAAGTAGCACTTGAGTGCCAGTACTCTGAAGTAGCACTTGCGTGTCAGCACTCTGAAGTAGCACTTGAGTGGCAGCACTCTGAAGTAGCACTTGAGTGTCAGTACTCTGAAGTAGCACTTGAGTGGCAGCACTCTGTAATATCACCTGAGTGTCAGTACTCTGAAGTAGCACTTGAGTGTCAATACTCTGAAGTAGCACTTGAGTGTCAGCACTCTGAAGTAGCACTTGAGTGTCAGCACTCTGAAGAAGCACTCGAGTGTCAGCACTCTGAAGTAGCACTTGCGTGTCAGCACTCTGAAGTAGCACTTGCGTGTCAGCACTCTGAAGTAGCACTTGAGTGTCAGTACTCTGAAGTAGCACTTGAGTGTCAGTACTCTGAAGTAGCACTTGAGTGTCAGTACTCTGTAGTAGCACTTGAGTGTCAGCACTCTGAAGTAGCACTTGAGTGTCAGCACTCTGAAGTAGCACTTGCGTGTCAGCACTCTGAAGTAGCACTTGAGTGTCAGTACTTTGAAGTAGCACTTGAGTGTCAGTACTCTGAAGTAGCACTTGAGTGTCAGCACTCTGTAATATCACCTGAGTGTCAGTACTCTGAAGTAGCACTTGATTGTCAATACTCTGAAGTAGCACTTGAGTGTCAGTACTCTGAAGTAACACTTGAGTGTCAGTACTCTGAAGTAGCACTTGAGTGTCAGTACTCTGAAGTAGCACTTGAGTGTCAGCACTCTGTAATATCACCTGAGTGTCAGCATTCTGAAGTAGCACCTGAGTGTCAGCACTCTGAAGTAGCACCTGAGTGTCAGCACTCTGAAGTAGCACTTGCGTGTCAGCACTCTGAAGTAGCACTTGCGTGTCAGCACTCTGAAGTAGCACTTGCGTGTCAGCACTCTGAAGTAGCACTTGCGTGTCAGCACTCTGAAGTAGCACTTGCGTGTCAGCACTCTGAAGTAGCACTTGAGTGTCAGCACTCTGAGGTAGCACCTGAGTGTCAGCACTCTGAAGTAGCACTTGCGTGTCAGCACTCTGAAGTAGCACTTGAGTGTCAGCACTCTGAAGTAGCACTTGAGTGTCAGCACTCTGTAGTATCACCTGAGTGTCAGCACTCTGTAATATCACCTGAGTGTCAGCACTCTGTAATAGCACTTCAGTGTCAGCACTCTGAAGTAGCACTTGAGTGTCAGCAGTCTGAAGTAGCACTTGAGTGTCAGCACTCTGAAGTAGCACTTGAGTGTCAGCACTCTGAAGTAGCACTTGAGTGTCAGCACTCTGAAGTAGCACTTGAGTGTCAGCACTCTGAAGTAGCATTTGAGTGTCAGCACTCTGAAGTAGCACTCGAGTGTCAGCACTCTGAAGTAGCACTCGAGTGTCAGCACTCTGAAGTAGCACTCGAGTGTCAGCACTCTGAAGTAGCACTTGAGTGTCAGCACTCTGAAGTAGCACTTGAGTGTCAGCACTCTGAAGTAGCACTTGAGTGTCAGCACTCTGGAGTAGCACTTGAGTGTCAGCAATCTGAAGTAGCACTTGAGTGTCAGCACTCTGAAGTAGCACTTGAGTGTCAGCACTCTGAAGTAGCACTTGAGTGTCAGCACTCTGAAGTAGCACTTGCGTGTCAGCACTCTGAAGTAGCACTTGCGTGTCAACACTCTGAAGTAGCACCTGAGTGTCAGCACTCTGAAGTAGCACCTGAGTGTCAGCACTCTGAAGTAGCACTTGCGTGTCAGCACTCTGAAGTAGCACTTGCGTGTCAGCACTCTGAAGTAGCACTTGCGTGTCAGCACTCTGAAGTAGCACTTGCGTGTCAGCACTCTGAAGTAGCACTTGCGTGTCAGCACTCTGAAGTAGCACTTGCGTGTCAGCACTCTGAAGTAGCACTTGCGTGTCAGCACTCTGAAGTAGCACTTGCGTGTCAGCACTCTGAAGTAGCACTTGCGTGTCAGCACTCTGAGGTAGCACTTGAGTGTCAGCACTCTGAAGTAGCACTTGAGTGTCAGCACTCTGAAGTAGCACTTGAGTGTCAGCACTCTGAAGTAGCACTTGAGTGTCAGCACTCTGAAGTAGCACTTGAGTGTCAGCACTCTGTAGTATCACCTGAGTGTCAGCACTCTGTAATATCACCTGAGTGTCAGCACTCTGTAATAGCACTTCAGTGTCAGCACTCTGAAGTAGCACTTGAGTGTCAGCACTCTGAAGTAGCACTTGAGTGTCAGCACTCTGAAGTAGCACTTGAGTGTCAGCACTCTGAAGTAGCACTTGAGTGTCAGCACTCTGAAGTAGCACTTGAGTGTCAGCACTCTGAAGTAGCACTCGAGTGTCAGCACTCTGAAGTAGCACTCGAGTGTCAGCACTCTGAAGTAGCACTCGAGTGTCAGCACTCTGAAGTAGCACTCGAGTGTCAGCACTCTGAAGTAGCACTCGAGTGTCAGCACTCTGAAGTAGCACTCGAGTGTCAGCACTCTGAAGTAGCACTTGAGTGTCAGCACTCTGAAGTAGCACTTGAGTGTCAGCACTCTGAAGTAGCACTTGAGTGTCAGCACTCTGAAGTAGCACTTGAGTGTCAGCACTCTGAAGTAGCACTTGAGTGTCAGCACTCTGAAGTAGCACTCGAGTGTCAGCACTCTGAAGTAGCACTCGAGTGTCAGCACTCTGAAGTAGCACTCGAGTGTCAGCACTCTGAAGTAGCACTCGAGTGTCAGCACTCTGAAGTAGCACTTGAGTGTCAGCACTCTGAAGTAGCACTTGAGTGTCAGCACTCTGAAGTAGCACTTGAGTGTCAGCACTCTGAAGTAGCACTTGAGTGTCAGCACTCTGAAGTAGCACTTGCGTGTCAGCACTCTGAAGTAGCACTTGCGTGTCAGCACTCTGAAGTAGCACCTGAGTGTCAGCACTCTGAAGTAGCACCTGAGTGTCAGCACTCTGAAGTAGCACTTGCGTGTCAGCACTCTGAAGTAGCACTTGCGTGTCAGCACTCTGAAGTAGCACTTGCGTGTCAGCACTCTGAAGTAGCACTTGCGTGTCAGCACTCTGAAGTAGCACTTGCGTGTCAGCACTCTGAAGTAGCACTTGCGTGTCAGCACTCTGAAGTAGCACTTGCGTGTCAGCACTCTGAAGTAGCACTTGCGTGTCAGCACTCTGAAGTAGCACTTGCGTGTCAGCACTCTGAAGTAGCACTTGCGTGTCAGCACTCTGAAGTAGCACTTGCGTGTCAGCACTCTGAAGTAGCACTTGCGTGTCAGCACTCTGAAGTAGCACTTGCGTGTCAGCACTCTGAAGTAGCACTTGCGTGTCAGCACTCTGAGGTAGCACTTGAGTGTCAGCACTCTGAAGTAGCACTTGAGTGTCAGCACTCTGTAATATCACCTGAGTGTCAGTATTCTGAAGTAGCACTTGAGTGTCAATACTCTGAAGTAGCACTTGAGTGTCAGTACTCTGAAGTAGCACTTGCGTGTCAGCACTCTGAAGTAGCACTTGCGTGTCAGCACTCTGAAGTAGCACTTGCGTGTCAGCACTCTGAAGTAGCACTTGAGTGTCAGCACTCTGAAGTAGCACTTGAGTGTCAGTACTCTGAAGTAGCACTTGAGTGTCAGCACTCTGTAATATCACCTGAGTGTCAGTACTCTGAAGTAGCACTTGAGTGTCAATACTCTGAAGTAGCACTTGAGTGTCAGTACTCTGAAGTAACACTTGAGTGTCAGTACTCTAAAGTAGAACTTGAGTGTCAGCACTCTGAAGTAGCACTTGCGTGTCAGCACTCTGAAGAAGCACTTGCGTGTCAGCACTCTGAAGTAGCACTTGCGTGTCAGCACTCTGAAGTAGCACTTGAGTGTCAGTACTCTGAAGTAGCACTTGAGTGTCAGTACTCTGAAGTAGCACTTGAGTGTCAGCACTCTGTAATATCACCTGAGTGTCAGCACTCTGAAGTAGCACTTGAGTGTCAGCACTCTGAAGTAGCACTTGCGTGTCAGCACTCTGAAGTAGCACTTGAGTGTCAGTACTCTGAAGAAGCACTGGAGTGTCAGTACTCTGAAGTAGCACTTGAGTGTCAGTACTCTGAAGTAGCACTTGAGTGTCAGCACTCTGTAATATCACCTGAGTGTCAGTACTCTGAAGTAGCACTTGAGTGTCAATACTCTGAAGTAGCACTTGAGTGTCAGTACTCTGAAGTAACACTTGAGTGTCAGTACTCTGAAGTAGCACTTGAGTGCCAGTACTCTGAAGTAGCACTTGCGTGTCAGCACTCGGAAGTAGCACTTGAGTGGCAGCACTCTGAAGTAGCACTTGAGTGTCAGTACTCTGAAGTAGCACTTGAGTGGCAGCACTCTGTAATATCACCTGAGTGTCAGTACTCTGAAGTAGCACTTGAGTGTCAATACTCTGAAGTAGCACTTGAGTGTCAGTACTCTGAAGTAACACTTGAGTGTCAGTACTCTGAAGTAGCACTTGAGTGTCAGCACTCTGAAGTAGCACTTGAGTGTCAGCACTCTGAAGAAGCACTCGAGTGTCAGCACTCTGAAGTAGCACTTGCGTGTCAGCACTCTGAAGTAGCACTTGCGTGTCAGCACTCTGAAGTAGCACTTGAGTGTCAGTACTCTGAAGTAGCACTTGAGTGTCAGTACTCTGAAGTAGCACTTGAGTGTCAGTACTCTGTAGTAGCACTTGAGTGTCAGCACTCTGAAGTAGCACTTGAGTGTCAGCACTCTGAAGTAGCACTTGCGTGTCAGCACTCTGAAGTAGCACTTGAGTGTCAGTACTTTGAAGTAGCACTTGAGTGTCAGTACTCTGAAGTAGCACTTGAGTGTCAGCACTCTGTAATATCACCTGAGTGTCAGTACTCTGAAGTAGCACTTGATTGTCAATACTCTGAAGTAGCACTTGAGTGTCAGTACTCTGAAGTAACACTTGAGTGTCAGTACTCTGAAGTAGCACTTGAGTGTCAGTACTCTGAAGTAGCACTTGAGTGTCAGCACTCTGTAATATCACCTGAGTGTCAGCATTCTGAAGTAGCACCTGAGTGTCAGCACTCTGAAGTAGCACCTGAGTGTCAGCACTCTGAAGTAGCACTTGCGTGTCAGCACTCTGAAGTAGCACTTGCGTGTCAGCACTCTGAAGTAGCACTTGCGTGTCAGCACTCTGAAGTAGCACTTGCGTGTCAGCACTCTGAAGTAGCACTTGCGTGTCAGCACTCTGAAGTAGCACTTGAGTGTCAGCACTCTGAGGTAGCACCTGAGTGTCAGCACTCTGAAGTAGCACTTGCGTGTCAGCACTCTGAAGTAGCACTTGAGTGTCAGCACTCTGAAGTAGCACTTGAGTGTCAGCACTCTGTAGTATCACCTGAGTGTCAGCACTCTGTAATATCACCTGAGTGTCAGCACTCTGAAGTAGCACTTGCGTGTCAGCACTCTGAAGTAGCACTTGCGTGTCAGCACTCTGAAGTAGCACTTGCGTGTCAGCACTCTGAAGTAGCACTTGAGTGTCAGCACTCTGAGGTAGCACCTGAGTGTCAGCACTCTGAAGTAGCACTTGCGTGTCAGCACTCTGAAGTAGCACTTGAGTGTCAGCACTCTGAAGTAGCACTTGAGTGTCAGCACTCTGTAGTATCACCTGAGTGTCAGCACTCTGTAATATCACCTGAGTGTCAGCACTCTGTAATAGCACTTCAGTGTCAGCACTCTGAAGTAGCACTTGAGTGTCAGCAGTCTGAAGTAGCACTTGAGTGTCAGCACTCTGAAGTAGCACTTGAGTGTCAGCACTCTGAAGTAGCACTTGAGTGTCAGCACTCTGAAGTAGCACTTGAGTGTCAGCACTCTGAAGTAGCATTTGAGTGTCAGCACTCTGAAGTAGCACTCGAGTGTCAGCACTCTGAAGTAGCACTCGAGTGTCAGCACTCTGAAGTAGCACTCGAGTGTCAGCACTCTGAAGTAGCACTTGAGTGTCAGCACTCTGAAGTAGCACTTGAGTGTCAGCACTCTGAAGTAGCACTTGAGTGTCAGCACTCTGGAGTAGCACTTGAGTGTCAGCAATCTGAAGTAGCACTTGAGTGTCAGCACTCTGAAGTAGCACTTGAGTGTCAGCACTCTGAAGTAGCACTTGAGTGTCAGCACTCTGAAGTAGCACTTGCGTGTCAGCACTCTGAAGTAGCACTTGCGTGTCAACACTCTGAAGTAGCACCTGAGTGTCAGCACTCTGAAGTAGCACCTGAGTGTCAGCACTCTGAAGTAGCACTTGCGTGTCAGCACTCTGAAGTAGCACTTGCGTGTCAGCACTCTGAAGTAGCACTTGCGTGTCAGCACTCTGAAGTAGCACTTGCGTGTCAGCACTCTGAAGTAGCACTTGCGTGTCAGCACTCTGAAGTAGCACTTGCGTGTCAGCACTCTGAAGTAGCACTTGCGTGTCAGCACTCTGAAGTAGCACTTGCGTGTCAGCACTCTGAGGTAGCACTTGAGTGTCAGCACTCTGAAGTAGCACTTGAGTGTCAGCACTCTGAAGTAGCACTTGAGTGTCAGCACTCTGAAGTAGCACTTGAGTGTCAGCACTCTGAAGTAGCACTTGAGTGTCAGCACTCTGTAGTATCACCTGAGTGTCAGCACTCTGTAATATCACCTGAGTGTCAGCACTCTGTAATAGCACTTCAGTGTCAGCACTCTGAAGTAGCACTTGAGTGTCAGCACTCTGAAGTAGCACTTGAGTGTCAGCACTCTGAAGTAGCACTTGAGTGTCAGCACTCTGAAGTAGCACTTGAGTGTCAGCACTCTGAAGTAGCACTTGAGTGTCAGCACTCTGAAGTAGCACTCGAGTGTCAGCACTCTGAAGTAGCACTCGAGTGTCAGCACTCTGAAGTAGCACTCGAGTGTCAGCACTCTGAAGTAGCACTTGAGTGTCAGTACTCTGAAGAAGCACTGGAGTGTCAGTACTCTGAAGTAGCACTTGAGTGTCAGTACTCTGAAGTAGCACTTGAGTGTCAGTACTCTGAAGTAACACTTGAGTGTCAGTACTCTGAAGTAGCACTTGAGTGCCAGTACTCTGAAGTAGCACTTGCGTGTCAGCACTCTGAAGTAGCACTTGAGTGGCAGCACTCTGAAGTAGCACTTGAGTGTCAGTACTCTGAAGTAGCACTTGAGTGGCAGCACTCTGTAATATCACCTGAGTGTCAGTACTCTGAAGTAGCACTTGAGTGTCAATACTCTGAAGTAGCACTTGAGTGTCAGCACTCTGAAGTAGCACTTGAGTGTCAGCACTCTGAAGAAGCACTCGAGTGTCAGCACTCTGAAGTAGCACTTGCGTGTCAGCACTCTGAAGTAGCACTTGCGTGTCAGCACTCTGAAGTAGCACTTGAGTGTCAGTACTCTGAAGTAGCACTTGAGTGTCAGTACTCTGAAGTAGCACTTGAGTGTCAGTACTCTGTAGTAGCACTTGAGTGTCAGCACTCTGAAGTAGCACTTGAGTGTCAGCACTCTGAAGTAGCACTTGCGTGTCAGCACTCTGAAGTAGCACTTGAGTGTCAGTACTTTGAAGTAGCACTTGAGTGTCAGTACTCTGAAGTAGCACTTGAGTGTCAGCACTCTGTAATATCACCTGAGTGTCAGTACTCTGAAGTAGCACTTGATTGTCAATACTCTGAAGTAGCACTTGAGTGTCAGTACTCTGAAGTAACACTTGAGTGTCAGTACTCTGAAGTAGCACTTGAGTGTCAGTACTCTGAAGTAGCACTTGAGTGTCAGCACTCTGTAATATCACCTGAGTGTCAGCATTCTGAAGTAGCACCTGAGTGTCAGCACTCTGAAGTAGCACCTGAGTGTCAGCACTCTGAAGTAGCACTTGCGTGTCAGCACTCTGAAGTAGCACTTGCGTGTCAGCACTCTGAAGTAGCACTTGCGTGTCAGCACTCTGAAGTAGCACTTGCGTGTCAGCACTCTGAAGTAGCACTTGCGTGTCAGCACTCTGAAGTAGCACTTGAGTGTCAGCACTCTGAGGTAGCACCTGAGTGTCAGCACTCTGAAGTAGCACTTGCGTGTCAGCACTCTGAAGTAGCACTTGAGTGTCAGCACTCTGAAGTAGCACTTGAGTGTCAGCACTCTGTAGTATCACCTGAGTGTCAGCACTCTGTAATATCACCTGAGTGTCAGCACTCTGTAATAGCACTTCAGTGTCAGCACTCTGAAGTAGCACTTGAGTGTCAGCAGTCTGAAGTAGCACTTGAGTGTCAGCACTCTGAAGTAGCACTTGAGTGTCAGCACTCTGAAGTAGCACTTGAGTGTCAGCACTCTGAAGTAGCACTTGAGTGTCAGCACTCTGAAGTAGCATTTGAGTGTCAGCACTCTGAAGTAGCACTCGAGTGTCAGCACTCTGAAGTAGCACTCGAGTGTCAGCACTCTGAAGTAGCACTCGAGTGTCAGCACTCTGAAGTAGCACTTGAGTGTCAGCACTCTGAAGTAGCACTTGAGTGTCAGCACTCTGAAGTAGCACTTGAGTGTCAGCACTCTGGAGTAGCACTTGAGTGTCAGCAATCTGAAGTAGCACTTGAGTGTCAGCACTCTGAAGTAGCACTTGAGTGTCAGCACTCTGAAGTAGCACTTGAGTGTCAGCACTCTGAAGTAGCACTTGCGTGTCAGCACTCTGAAGTAGCACTTGCGTGTCAACACTCTGAAGTAGCACCTGAGTGTCAGCACTCTGAAGTAGCACCTGAGTGTCAGCACTCTGAAGTAGCACTTGCGTGTCAGCACTCTGAAGTAGCACTTGCGTGTCAGCACTCTGAAGTAGCACTTGCGTGTCAGCACTCTGAAGTAGCACTTGCGTGTCAGCACTCTGAAGTAGCACTTGCGTGTCAGCACTCTGAAGTAGCACTTGCGTGTCAGCACTCTGAAGTAGCACTTGCGTGTCAGCACTCTGAAGTAGCACTTGCGTGTCAGCACTCTGAGGCAGCACTTGAGTGTCAGCACTCTGAAGTAGCACTTAAGTGTCAGCACTCTGAAGTAGCACTTGAGTGTCAGCACTCTGAAGTAGCACTTGAGTGTCAGCACTCTGAAGTAGCACTTGAGTGTCAGCACTCTGTAGTATCACCTGAGTGTCAGCACTCTGTAATATCACCTGAGTGTCAGCACTCTGTAATAGCACTTCAGTGTCAGCACTCTGAAGTAGCACTTGAGTGTCAGCACTCTGAAGTAGCACTTGAGTGTCAGCACTCTGAAGTAGCACTTGAGTGTCAGCACTCTGAAGTAGCACTTGAGTGTCAGCACTCTGAAGTAGCACTTGAGTGTCAGCACTCTGAAGTAGCACTCGAGTGTCAGCACTCTGAAGTAGCACTCGAGTGTCAGCACTCTGAAGTAGCACTCGAGTGTCAGCACTCTGAAGTAGCACTCGAGTGTCAGCACTCTGAAGTAGCACTCGAGTGTCAGCACTCTGAAGTAGCACTCGAGTGTCAGCACTCTGAAGTAGCACTTGAGTGTCAGCACTCTGAAGTAGCACTTGAGTGTCAGCACTCTGAAGTAGCACTTGAGTGTCAGCACTCTGAAGTAGCACTTGAGTGTCAGCACTCTGAAGTAGCACTCGAGTGTCAGCACTCTGAAGTAGCACTCGAGTGTCAGCACTCTGAAGTAGCACTCGAGTGTCAGCACTCTGAAGTAGCACTCGAGTGTCAGCACTCTGAAGTAGCACTCGAGTGTCAGCACTCTGAAGTAGCACTTGAGTGTCAGCACTCTGAAGTAGCACTTGAGTGTCAGCACTCTGAAGTAGCACTTGAGTGTCAGCACTCTGAAGTAGCACTTGAGTGTCAGCACTCTGAAGTAGCACTTGCGTGTCAGCACTCTGAAGTAGCACTTGCGTGTCAGCACTCTGAAGTAGCACCTGAGTGTCAGCACTCTGAAGTAGCACCTGAGTGTCAGCACTCTGAAGTAGCACTTGCGTGTCAGCACTCTGAAGTAGCACTTGCGTGTCAGCACTCTGAAGTAGCACTTGCGTGTCAGCACTCTGAAGTAGCACTTGCGTGTCAGCACTCTGAAGTAGCACTTGCGTGTCAGCACTCTGAAGTAGCACTTGCGTGTCAGCACTCTGAAGTAGCACTTGCGTGTCAGCACTCTGAAGTAGCACTTGCGTGTCAGCACTCTGAAGTAGCACTTGCGTGTCAGCACTCTGAAGTAGCACTTGCGTGTCAGCACTCTGAAGTAGCACTTGCGTGTCAGCACTCTGAAGTAGCACTTGCGTGTCAGCACTCTGAAGTAGCACTTGCGTGTCAGCACTCTGAAGTAGCACTTGCGTGTCAGCACTCTGAAGTAGCACTTGCGTGTCAGCACTCTGAGGTAGCACTTGAGTGTCAGCACTCTGAAGTAGCACTTGAGTGTCAGCACTCTGTAATATCACCTGAGTGTCAGTATTCTGAAGTAGCACTTGAGTGTCAATACTCTGAAGTAGCACTTGAGTGTCAGTACTCTGAAGTAGCACTTGCGTGTCAGCACTCTGAAGTAGCACTTGCGTGTCAGCACTCTGAAGTAGCACTTGCGTGTCAGCACTCTGAAGTAGCACTTGAGTGTCAGCACTCTGAAGTAGCACTTGAGTGTCAGTACTCTGAAGTAGCACTTGAGTGTCAGCACTCTGTAATATCACCTGAGTGTCAGTACTCTGAAGTAGCACTTGAGTGTCAATACTCTGAAGTAGCACTTGAGTGTCAGTACTCTGAAGTAACACTTGAGTGTCAGTACTCTAAAGTAGAACTTGAGTGTCAGCACTCTGAAGTAGCACTTGCGTGTCAGCACTCTGAAGAAGCACTTGCGTGTCAGCACTCTGAAGTAGCACTTGCGTGTCAGCACTCTGAAGTAGCACTTGAGTGTCAGTACTCTGAAGTAGCACTTGAGTGTCAGTACTCTGAAGTAGCACTTGAGTGTCAGCACTCTGTAATATCACCTGAGTGTCAGCACTCTGAAGTAGCACTTGAGTGTCAGCACTCTGAAGTAGCACTTGCGTGTCAGCACTCTGAAGTAGCACTTGAGTGTCAGTACTCTGAAGAAGCACTGGAGTGTCAGTACTCTGAAGTAGCACTTGAGTGTCAGTACTCTGAAGTAGCACTTGAGTGTCAGCACTCTGTAATATCACCTGAGTGTCAGTACTCTGAAGTAGCACTTGAGTGTCAATACTCTGAAGTAGCACTTGAGTGTCAGTACTCTGAAGTAACACTTGAGTGTCAGTACTCTGAAGTAGCACTTGAGTGCCAGTACTCTGAAGTAGCACTTGCGTGTCAGCACTCTGAAGTAGCACTTGAGTGGCAGCACTCTGAAGTAGCACTTGAGTGTCAGTACTCTGAAGTAGCACTTGAGTGGCAGCACTCTGTAATATCACCTGAGTGTCAGTACTCTGAAGTAGCACTTGAGTGTCAATACTCTGAAGTAGCACTTGAGTGTCAGTACTCTGAAGTAACACTTGAGTGTCAGTACTCTGAAGTAGCACTTGAGTGTCAGCACTCTGAAGTAGCACTTGAGTGTCAGCACTCTGAAGAAGCACTCGAGTGTCAGCACTCTGAAGTAGCACTTGCGTGTCAGCACTCTGAAGTAGCACTTGCGTGTCAGCACTCTGAAGTAGCACTTGAGTGTCAGTACTCTGAAGTAGCACTTGAGTGTCAGTACTCTGAAGTAGCACTTGAGTGTCAGTACTCTGTAGCAGCACTTGAGTGTCAGCACTCTGAAGTAGCACTTGAGTGTCAGCACTCTGAAGTAGCACTTGCGTGTCAGCACTCTGAAGTAGCACTTGAGTGTCAGTACTTTGAAGTAGCACTTGAGTGTCAGTACTCTGAAGTAGCACTTGAGTGTCAGCACTCTGTAATATCACCTGAGTGTCAGTACTCTGAAGTAGCACTTGATTGTCAATACTCTGAAGTAGCACTTGAGTGTCAGTACTCTGAAGTAACACTTGAGTGTCAGTACTCTGAAGTAGCACTTGAGTGTCAGTACTCTGAAGTAGCACTTGAGTGTCAGCACTCTGTAATATCACCTGAGTGTCAGCATTCTGAAGTAGCACCTGAGTGTCAGCACTCTGAAGTAGCACCTGAGTGTCAGCACTCTGAAGTAGCACTTGCGTGTCAGCACTCTGAAGTAGCACTTGCGTGTCAGCACTCTGAAGTAGCACTTGCGTGTCAGCACTCTGAAGTAGCACTTGCGTGTCAGCACTCTGAAGTAGCACTTGCGTGTCAGCACTCTGAAGTAGCACTTGAGTGTCAGCACTCTGAGGTAGCACCTGAGTGTCAGCACTCTGAAGTAGCACTTGCGTGTCAGCACTCTGAAGTAGCACTTGAGTGTCAGCACTCTGAAGTAGCACTTGAGTGTCAGCACTCTGTAGTATCACCTGAGTGTCAGCACTCTGTAATATCACCTGAGTGTCAGCACTCTGTAATAGCACTTCAGTGTCAGCACTCTGAAGTAGCACTTGAGTGTCAGCAGTCTGAAGTAGCACTTGAGTGTCAGCACTCTGAAGTAGCACTTGAGTGTCAGCACTCTGAAGTAGCACTTGAGTGTCAGCACTCTGAAGTAGCACTTGAGTGTCAGCACTCTGAAGTAGCATTTGAGTGTCAGCACTCTGAAGTAGCACTCGAGTGTCAGCACTCTGAAGTAGCACTCGAGTGTCAGCACTCTGAAGTAGCACTTGAGTGTCAGCACTCTGAAGTAGCACTTGAGTGTCAGCACTCTGAAGTAGCACTTGAGTGTCAGCACTCTGGAGTAGCACTTGAGTGTCAGCAATCTGAAGTAGCACTTGAGTGTCAGCACTCTGAAGTAGCACTTGAGTGTCAGCACTCTGAAGTAGCACTTGAGTGTCAGCACTCTGAAGTAGCACTTGCGTGTCAGCACTCTGAAGTAGCACTTGCGTGTCAGCACTCTGAAGTAGCACCTGAGTGTCAGCACTCTGAAGTAGCACCTGAGTGTCAGCACTCTGAAGTAGCACTTGCGTGTCAGCACTCTGAAGTAGCACTTGCGTGTCAGCACTCTGAAGTA
>JAQIHN010000767.1:0-26693 GCA_027917425.1 Gastrophryne carolinensis
ATCATCTGGGGCCCAGGGGTCAGAGCCAGAATCATCATGACCCCTGGGCTCTCATCAGATGACTCCGAGTCAAAAAACAATTCCCCTTCTTGCAAGGGGTCTATAAGATTCCCGGGCCGATCAGCTCCCTCTCCGCGGGGCATCCGGAATCGGGATGCCCCGCTGTGTGAAACCCCCCTGGACGCCCACAAACCTTACCTTCTCACCATTCCGCTGCCTCTCGCACGCCCCTCTAGCAGGGCGCGCACCCGCACTGGCCGTTTGTGAATAGGGGTGCCCCTGCGGAAGTGGACCAACACCCAGGATAATGAAAATACTGGGTGTTGGTCCACTTTCAATGGATTTTTACTCTCCCAGGTGTTTTACCTCTCCAGCAAGGCACCCAGATTTTGGATGCAACGCTGGGTGAAAGCACACAGACAGTCCATAAAAAAAAAAAAACATACTTTTTGCCAAGCAACCGGCATCTGTGCTTCATTCATACCTTCCTTGTCTAAGATTTTTGAATGGAGTATGCGTGAAAGTAAGCTTTCTATGGCAATTGCAGAGGTTTCACACAGCAGGGCAACACAAAATTGGGATGCCTCACCAGAGAGTGAAAATCCCGGGTGTTGTTCCCCTTTAAGCCTAGCTAAAGAAACATCTTGTACATTTAGTAATCAGGTTTCAGCCAACAAGATTATTATTTGAATTTGGTTTCCTAAAATCGGTACCACATGATGCAAGGTGACATATTACATGTGTGGCTATAACCTACAGCATGTACTGTACCTGGGCCTCGGCCAGATAGCCTGCGTCTGATCCCTGCTCCACGCCGGTCTTCACCACCTGCCGAGCAAAATAAAAGATAAAAACATCAGCACCAACTCTAAAGTGAAGAAAATTACAGTGACAGACGCTCTGTCTTTTGGATGTCATCACTATTCAGTTGCCCACCGGGTCATTCACTGGCCTTGTCTTAATTAGGTCATTGTATTTTGATACTGTTACAGGCAATGTCATTGTATTTTGACTGCCATTGTGTATTGTTGATTACGTCACAGTCAATGGCATTGTCCTGATTGATTATAATTATATTACAGCCTGCTATTGTTCTACTGATTGCGTCACCGGCAGAGTTGAGGGATTGTTTGCCCTGCTGCTATTGGTCGGTGTGTGTGTCATGCAATAGAGACTTGTGTATATAAGGCCCAGTGTGGCACTAATAAAGGACACTTCACCTTCACCCTCAATACTGAAGTTCTGTCTCTTATTGGGGGAAACGCTATATTACAATTCACTAGTCCTTGTAAGGGCTGTTCCTGTTTCCTCACGGATGACTCTGGAATTCCAGCAGCACCTCTTACGATTGGGAAAAGGACGTCTCGGGCGGTGAAGCCCTCCGGCGATAAGGGTTATCGCTACAATTACTCTTGACATTCAAAAAACCGAAAGGTATGACAGGCTACAAAGTGAATTTAGGTGACAGCATTATGTGGCGGACACACTTTTTTTGTTCTTTATAGTGTAACCTGCCCCACCATATACAAGACTAATTCAGCTCTAGCGCCAAGTAGTGCCTACATAGGACTTCAGTGACACAGCTTCATCAGATCACTGTACAATCTTATCACATACATAGGACTACAGCGACATTTTCATCAGATCACTGTACAATCTTATCACATACATAGGACTACAGTGACACAGCTTCATCAGATCACTGTACAATCTTATCACATACATAGGACTACAGTGACAGCTTCATCAGATCACTGTACAATCTTATCACATACATAGGACTACAGTGACACAGCTTCATCAGATCACTGTACAATCTTATCACATACATAGGACTACAGTGACACAGCTTCATCAGATCACTGTACAATCTTATCACATACATAGGACTACAGTGACACAGCTTCATCAGATCACTGTACAATCTTATCACATACATAGGACTTCAGGGACACAGCTTCATCAGATCACTGTACAATCTTATCACATACATAGGACTACAGTGACACAGCTTCATCAGATCACTGTACAATCTTATCACATACATAGGACTACAGTGACACAGCTTCATCAGATCACTGGACTGATATTACTGTACACTATAGTTATATTAAAGGAGCACACAAAATTGTGTAATATTAAAAATACATATAAACACATTGGCTAATGATAGGAGGGGTCATTTATACACCCGAACTGAATCAAACTTCCTCCAAGCTTGTGGTTTTCTTCTCCTGGTAGGAATAAAATTCAGGGGGTCAGATTTAGTCTATGCAGAAGCTTTGACACAAGGATTATGTGGCATCTTTAATCCAGGGGCAGTTATGACCTAGAGGTAGGGAAGCAGGCTTGTGACTATTCTCAGCTATGGTGAAAGAACATGGAAGGGCCACTCTGGTATGTCCCATACATGCACCAATAATTATCCGCACTCACCCTGAATGAGTAATGCAAAGCAATATATAAAAATTTTTACTAATTTATTGGTTTCAACAATGGAGCAATGAAGAACCAAAATGGACACTACACAGTTAAAAAACACATACACAAGACAATATAAAAGAAGGGTGGGGGGAGCTTTAGGCAAGGCAATGGTTAGTAATCAATAATCACATTTTGCATATGCTTAGTTATATGCCAAAGAGTATAGGGTATATCATTGCATGATATTAACACCAGGCCAGTAAGTGTAAATTCAACCAGATATTGAACCAAAGTATAGTGATTTATTCCCGGCCATGGGACATGACTGAAGTGCCCTTGAGCAAGGCACCTAACCCACAATTGATCCCCAAGCGCCGAGTTTAGGGCGGCCCACTGATCCAGGCACGTGTTACTGCCCCTTAGTGTGTTACTTACCTGTGTGTAGTCACTCTGTGTGTAGTCACTAATATAGTGTTTATGATGTGTTGTTCAGAAGTGTTCACAAGCCACGAATAGGAAAATACAGAGGAAACATTCCATGTGTGTATTAGCACACAATGGCCACTATTTGCACTATTACTATCCATCCCTACATCTCTAATCCAGCGATACCAAACCAAACACAACCTTTTCTCAGCCTCGGATCTTCTCCTGTCCTCCACCCTGGTCATCCCCTCTTACTCACAGCCGCTTTTGCAGACATTCCCATCAGACCTTAGATTAAGGCTGCAAAAGGGGGCAACCTCACCGCTCTGGGAATCCAGCTCCATTCCGTCGATGATTCCTGTGCTGGGTGAAGCCATCTTGCAGTGGCTGAACAGAGCCACATCGCCTGCTCTTTGGCCTGCGCCCCCCCCCCGCCACCCATCAGCCCACAAAGTGGGGGATGCGGCTTTGTGCCCCCTGTATGGTAACAGAGCAGGATCGCAGGAAAGGGTTTTTTGTAAGCCCCATGTCCTGGCACAGAGCTAAGGGAGGAAGGCAGGGCATGGGGACCGGGGAGGGTGAACAAAACCAAGTCCCTTGCCTGGACACTGCACTTACTTCAATGATTTTCAAGGGAGCCGGATACAAGCCTTTGGTCTGTTTCCCAACCTTCTTCTCCACCATATTGTAGATCTGCTGTCTAACAAATTGGACGGACATTACGTAGTCTTTGATTTCTAGAAAAAAAGTCAAAAGGAGAAGTTAAGCATTATGTAAAAAAATAAATAAATTGCAATAATTACGCAAATAAATGTGCTGGCCAGTACAGTTCCCATTTACAGAGGCAAATACAAGCAATAGCCTGCAAACTGGGGGTTTCACACAGCAGGACACCCCCGAGCAGGGTGACCCTGGGGAAAGGACCAAAGCCCGGGATAGTCAAAATCCTGGGTTTTGGTCCACTAAAGAAATATCCAGGGTGCCTGGATCCCCCAGGGTGTGCAATGACCTGGAACAACATACAAGAAAATAAGTCACCATCCACTCAAACTTGTGGACGTGTGTGTGTGTGTGTGTGTGTGTGTGTGTGTGTGTGTGTGTGTGTGTGTGTGTATACACGTGTGTGTGTGTGTGTATTCTGAACCTCAGCACAAGGCTGGATCTAAAAGCCCTCGATGCCTTGTAGCTTTAATAGAAGGCTTTTTGATCCCTTTAATCCCCCTGTACTGCCTAAAATGGGCCTCTCCCTAACCAGGCTTATGACAATGTTCTGCCACCGCTAGCCTCACACCCACTATGCCAGCATCTAACTGCAGCCTTGTGCCGATGAGGCCCAAATCACCTGTCCACAAGTAGGAGGCAATATTTTCTTGTATGTCATTCCAAAGCATTGCACACCCTGAGGGGTCCAGGTGCTTTGGATTTAGCTATAAGGAGGTGTAAAGCCATAACTTGGGCACACCAGTCACCTATTATTACTGGGGCACACCAGTCACCTATTATTACTGGGGCACACCAGTCACCTATTATTACTGGGGCACACCAGTCACCTATTATTACTGGGGCACACCAGTCACCTATTATTACTGGGGCACACCAGTCACCTATTATTACTGGGGCACACCAGTCACCTATTATTACTGGGGCACACCAGTCACCTATTATTACTGGGGCACACCAGTCACCTATTATTACTGGGGCACACCAGTCACCTATTATTACTGGGGCACACCAGTCACCTATTATTACTGGGGCACACCAGTCACCTATTATTACTGGGGCACACCAGTCACCTATTACTGGGGCACACCAGTCACCTATTATTACTGGGGCACACCAGTCACCTATTATTACTGGGGCACACCAGTCACCTATTATTACTGGGGCACACCAGTCACCTATTATTACTGGGGCACACCAGTCACCTATTATTACTGGGGCACACCAGTCACCTATTATTACTGGGGCACACCAGTCACCTATTATTACTGGGGCACACCAGTCACCTATTATTACTGGGGCACACCAGTCACCTATTATTACTGAGGCACACCAGTCACCTATTATTACTGGGGCACACCAGTCACCTACTACTGGGGCACACCAGTCACCTATTATTACTGAGGCACACCAGTCACCTATTATTACTGGGGCACACCAGTCACCTATTATTACTGGGGCACACCAGTCACCTATTATTACTGGGGCACACCAGTCACCTATTATTACTGGGGCACACCAGTCACCTATTATTACTGGGGCACACCAGTCACCTATTATTACTGGGGCACACCAGTCACCTATTATTACTGGGGCACACCAGTCACCTATTATTACTGGGGCACACCAGTCACCTATTATTACTGGGGCACACCAGTCACCTATTATTACTGGGGCACACCAGTCACCTATTATTACTGGGGCACACCAGTCACCTATTATTACTGGGGCACACCAGTCACCTATTATTACTGGGGCACACCAGTCACCTATTATTACTGGGGCACACCAGTCACCTATTATTACTGGGGCACACCAGTCACCTATTATTACTGGGGCACACCAGTCACCTATTACTGGGGCACACCAGTCACCTATTATTACTGGGGCACACCAGTCACCTATTATTACTGGGGCACACCAGTCACCTATTATTACTGGGGCACACCAGTCACCTATTATTACTGGGGCACACCAGTCACCTATTATTACTGGGGCACACCAGTCACCTATTATTACTGGGGCACACCAGTCACCTATTATTACTGGGGCACACCAGTCACCTATTATTACTGAGGCACACCAGTCACCTATTATTACTGGGGCACACCAGTCACCTACTACTGGGGCACACCAGTCACCTATTATTACTGAGGCACACCAGTCACCTATTATTACTGGGGCACACCAGTCACCTATTATTACTGGGGCACACCAGTCACCTATTATTACTGGGGCACACCAGTCACCTATTATTACTGGGGCACACCAGTCACCTATTATTACTGGGGCACACCAGTCACCTATTATTACTGGGGCACACCAGTCACCTATTATTACTGGGGCACACCAGTCACCTATTATTACTGGGGCACACCAGTCACCTATTATTACTGGGGCACACCAGTCACCTATTATTACTGGGGCACACCAGTCACCTATTATTACTGGGGCACACCAGTCACCTATTATTACTGGGGCACACCAGTCACCTATTATTACTGGGGCACACCAGTCACCTATTATTACTGGGGCACACCAGTCACCTATTATTACTGGGGCACACCAGTCACCTATTATTACTGGGGCACACCAGTCACCTATTATTACTGGGGCACACCAGTCACCTATTATTACTGGGGCACACCAGTCACCTATTATTACTGAGGCACACCAGTCACCTATTATTACTGGGGCACACCAGTCACCTACTACTGGGGCACACCAGTCACCTATTATTACTGAGGCACACCAGTCACCTATTATTACTGGGGCACACCAGTCACCTATTATTACTGGGGCACACCAGTCACCTATTATTACTGGGGCACACCAGTCACCTATTATTACTGGGGCACACCAGTCACCTATTATTACTGGGGCACACCAGTCACCTATTATTACTGGGGCACACCAGTCACCTATTATTACTGGGGCACACCAGTCACCTATTATTACTGGGGCACACCAGTCACCTATTATTACTGGGGCACACCAGTCACCTATTATTACTGGGGCACACCAGTCACCTATTATTACTGGGGCACACCAGTCACCTATTATTACTGGGGCACACCAGTCACCTATTACTGGGGCACACCAGTCACCTATTATTACTGGGGCACACCAGTCACCTATTATTACTGGGGCACACCAGTCACCTATTATTACTGGGGCACACCAGTCACCTATTATTACTGGGGCACACCAGTCACCTATTATTACTGGGGCACACCAGTCACCTATTATTACTGGGGCACACCAGTCACCTATTATTACTGGGGCACACCAGTCACCTATTATTACTGAGGCACACCAGTCACCTATTATTACTGGGGCACACCAGTCACCTACTACTGGGGCACACCAGTCACCTATTATTACTGAGGCACACCAGTCACCTATTATTACTGGGGCACACCAGTCACCTATTATTACTGGGGCACACCAGTCACCTATTATTACTGGGGCACACCAGTCACCTATTATTACTGGGGCACACCAGTCACCTATTATTACTGGGGCACACCAGTCACCTATTATTACTGGGGCACACCAGTCACCTATTATTACTGGGGCACACCAGTCACCTATTATTACTGGGGCACACCAGTCACCTATTATTACTGGGGCACACCAGTCACCTATTATTACTGGGGCACACCAGTCACCTATTATTACTGGGGCACACCAGTCACCTATTATTACTGGGGCACACCAGTCACCTATTATTACTGGGGCACACCAGTCACCTATTATTACTGGGGCACACCAGTCACCTATTATTACTGGGGCACACCAGTCACCTATTATTACTGGGGCACACCAGTCACCTATTATTACTGGGGCACACCAGTCACCTATTATTACTGGGGCACACCAGTCACCTATTATTACTGAGGCACACCAGTCACCTATTATTACTGGGGCACACCAGTCACCTACTACTGGGGCACACCAGTCACCTATTATTACTGAGGCACACCAGTCACCTATTATTACTGGGGCACACCAGTCACCTATTATTACTGGGGCACACCAGTCACCTATTATTACTGGGGCACACCAGTCACCTATTATTACTGGGGCACACCAGTCACCTATTATTACTGGGGCACACCAGTCACCTATTATTACTGGGGCACACCAGTCACCTATTATTACTGGGGCACACCAGTCACCTATTATTACTGGGGCACACCAGTCACCTATTATTACTGGGGCACACCAGTCACCTATTATTACTGAGGCACACCAGTCACCTATTATTACTGAGGCACACCAGTCACCTATTATTACTGAGGCACACCAGTCACCTATTATTACTGAGGCACACCAGTCACCTATTATTACTGGGGCACACCAGTCACCTACTACTGGGGCACACCAGTCACCTATTATTACTGAGGCACACCAGTCACCTATTATTACTGGGGCACACCAGTCACCTATTATTACTGGGGCACACCAGTCACCTATTATTACTGGGGCACACCAGTCACCTATTATTACTGGGGCACACCAGTCACCTATTATTACTGGGGCACACCAGTCACCTATTATTACTGAGGCACACCAGTCACCTATTATTACTGGGGCACACCAGTCACCTATTATTACTGGGGCACACCAGTCACCTATTATTACTGGGGCACACCAGTCACCTATTACTGGGGCACACCAGTCACCTATTATTACTGGGGCACACCAGTCACCTATTATTACTGGGGCACACCAGTCACCTATTATTACTGGGGCAGACCAGTCACCTATTATTACTGGGGCAGACCAGTCACCTATTACTGGGGCAGACCAGTCACCCATTATTACTGGGGCAGACCAGTCACCCATTATTACTGGGGCAGACCAGTCACCCATTATTACTGGGGCAGACCAGTCACCTATTATTACTGGGGCAGACCAGTCACCTATTATTACTGGGGCAGACCAGTCACCTATTATTACTGGGGCAGACCAGTCACCTATTATTACTGGGGCACACCAGTCACCCATTATTACTGGGGCAGACCAGTCACCCATTATTACTGGGGCAGACCAGTCACCCATTATTACTGGGGCACACCAGTCACCTATTATTACTGGGGCAGACCAGTCACAAAATCGAGTATGTAGCTCACAGCAATTCAATTCTTTGCGATTGAGGGTACAAAGCTAGAATCTTAACATGGAAGCATCCGGCTCTTACTTGCTATTAATCCCTTCTCTCTCTTCAGGGAGATCTTCTTATTGGCAATTCCTCGTGCAAAGTCCACAGCAACTTCTTCCAGGTACTCCATAGTCCTTTCCTCAGGACTCTTCAGCCCGGGACCTGATGACCAATAAGGAAGCAAAATGAGGAGCGCAGAACCTTAATGGACAGAAACCCTGAAACTGCCGGCTGTATTGAGGACTCACCCAGGGGATCCACCAGCTGGTCTACAAGACCCATCCTCTTGGCGCGATCTGCGCGGATGTTCCTGCCAGTCAGCATCATGTCAAAGGCGGCGGGAATACCGAGCTGGAGAGGCAAATGCAAACATGATGGGGATGTCATTAGAGAATGGGTATGTTTTGAGGGAAAGTCAGTCTGTGCAGGTCCAGTGAGCATGCACTTCCCAGACCAGCGCCAGCAATTCTGTCTCCCAGTGCTGTTGGCATCCGTAGGACCTTGTTTTCGCCCCTTACATGCCAACTCAATTCAATGCAATAAAGGGTTTGGCACCCCCGAGCATGCCCCTTCCATTGCAATGGATACAGTAGGCAGGTTAGAGGGGGCGTAAAGCCATTTTGATGGACGCTGCCAAGTCTGCCCAGTGCTGGATGATGGAATCGCTCGTTCTCCCTCATAGGGAGTATGAAGGTGGTGCTGCTCAAAGGAGCTGGGGGGGGGACAAAAGGGGCGTATAGACTTATTTCAATGTCTGGACGTGAACTTTAAACCAGACCAACACCCCATTACTTTAACGGGTGTTGGTCCCGCTGTCCGATGACAGCAAGAACCTCAGGGGGGCATCCAGAATGCTGGAACCCCTTGCACCTAACTGCACAGAACACTTAGAATACTCACCTTCATTACGAGCCAGCGCCGGGAAAGGAGTCTAGCGATTGGCCGCCTAGCGGCCAATCGCTAGACTCCTTTCCGGCGCTGGCTCGTTCTGTGCAGTTAGGTGCAAGGGAGCTCCAGCGTTCTAGTGGACACCTCTCACCCCGAGGTTCTTCCTATCAGAAGCGAGAGGGACCAACACCCGTTAAAGTAATAACGGGTGTTGGTCCGGTTTAAAGTTCACGTCCAGACATTGAAATATGTCTATACGTCCCTTTTGTCTTTTGGGCAACACCACCTTCATACTCCCTTATGAGGAAGAACGAGTGATTCCATCATCCAGCGCTGGGCAGACTTGGCAGCGTCCATCAAAGATGTGAGGGGGGCTCCAGTGTTCTAGATGCCCCCCAAGGTTCTTGCCATCAGCAGAGAGAGGGACCAACACCCATTAAAGTAATAAAGTCTCCATGCTAAATATCAGCATTTAAAACCATACCTGGCAACTGAAACTATAAATGAAAAGGCCCCTCACTCACCATCTTTGGCAGCCTCTGGGTCCCCCCAGCACCTGGCAGCAGCCCCAGCAGAACCTCCGGAGTGCCCAGAACAGTCTTCTTGTCCTTTGTAGCCACACGGTACTGGCAGGCAATGGCCACCTAGAAACAAGCATCACAAAATGAAACAGGACGGCTCCACAGATGGCGTTACAGCTTCGGGAACGCATGGCCCAATATTCTAAGCTCTTTATTTTATTAGGTCTGCAGAAAAAAAAAAACAAAAAAAAAAATAAAAAAAAAAAAACAAACATTTCCTCCCCGGTAGCAGTTCCCGACCAGTGTGGCACTCAAACACCTCCCGGTTGGCACTCAAAGATCTCCCAGAAGGCAAAAGCGCACCCCGGAATTTCATCGCCCACAATAGAAGGTCAGTCAGTCACTACGGTCTGTGAATAGAGGGGCGTGCAGAGTCATTGACGGATGTGTGGGGCAGGGGGGAGCTCACTAGAATTGCGGCATAGGAGAGAAGGAATCCTCTTCAAAGTTTGTTACTTGTGTTAATTTAAATGTGGGAAGGGCTTGTATGGGTATATTCTAAGTATGTCACACACCCCACTTCAGACTTAATAATTACACTAGGGTTAACGCACCTCTAGGTGGCAGCATTGCAGAGGACTTCTCCAAAAAAAACTTCAACAGGCCCCTCCCGGTCTATACATACCTGGTACCTCCCAAGAACCTCCCAGTGTTCTCTGCAAGGTGGCGACAAGACAGAAGAAAGAAGTCTCCTGCTTGCAGGTAGCCGGGGTATCCCCCCGGCCCCCCCCCCCATGGTCTATTTCTGCCCGGCTCTTGTTTGAATTGTGTTTTATTTAATGGCAGCCTCCCAGCTTCGGCTGTAGGCCGGGCAATATAGGTAGCCGGCACCATTGGTGCCTAGGAGATTAGCTCCTCCGCTCGACCCTTCATTGCGGGGCATAGCGGGATTCCCGGAGTGGTGATCCGGATGTGGGATGCCCCCTTTTTCTTGTTCAAAAATTTTTATTGTGGGATGATCAACACAATACACCATAGAGTTTACAAATATAGACATCCATTTTCATCAGAAAAACTTTGTTCACTATGTCTCATACAATTTTCCGATAGTATTTTTGCGGACATTAACATTGAGACCATTAGTAAACACTTACTAATCTATATATTACTAACTGTGTCTGATATAGAGCGCACTTAGGACCAGTAAACTGATGGCCTCTAACTTGGTATAGCTCTATAACATTCTATAAGGCTTATCTATAGCCTATAAGACTAAGGTGAATTACCCTGAGAGAACAGTATCCAGGTTGGAGGGAGAATAGAGAAAATGTAAGAAAGAAAAGGGAAAGAAAGAGAGAGGGAAGAGGGAGAAGGGAAGAAAAAAAAAAAAAAAAAAAAAAAGCGAAATCAGATCCCTAAGAGGTCCTTGTCAAAATCTTTGGGCATAGCATAACAAGCCCATGGGTCCCAAATTGCTCGGAAACCATCCAAGTCATCATCATGTATTGCTGATAACTTTTCCATTGACATTGTATAGGTCACTTTATTTTTGAACTCTGCAAAGCTCAAACTTGACGCCTTCCAAGCCTTCGCGATTATCAGCTTGGCTCCCGTCAAAATATGGTAAATAAGAACTTTTTGTGATTTAGTTGTCCCGGTTATCGGTCTGTTAAGGAGAGCCACCCCAGGATCGGGTTTTACACATGTACCCAATATTGTCGAAATTGTATGGAAAACTTTAACCCAAAAGGTAAGCACCAAGGGGCAATCCCACCATGCATGCCAGTAAGAACCTCCCCCCGAGCATCCCCTAAAACAGTGTTTCTGAGTCGATCCTGCATAATGAGCCAATTTCTCAGGAGTCAAATACCATCTCGTTATTAATTTTATGTTCACCTCAATGGATGCTACCGACATTGCCGGACCATAGGCTCCTTTCCAAATTTTACTCCACTCCTTGTTGTCAAAACAACACTCCATTTCTCTATGCCATTTGGCTCTATATGGAGGATCGCCCGGCGATGAACCATTGCCTAATTTAACGTACAATTCTGAAATCGCGCCCCTACTTCTAGGATCTTTTTTGCATCTCTCCTCAAAAGACGTAAACGAAACCGGCCCTACCAGTCCCTTGGTAACTTCCTTCAAAAAATGTGCTAGTTGTAAGTATCCAAAGAAGTCCTTGGTTGATAAATTGTACTTATCCCTGAATTGTTGAAAGGTGCTTATACTAGCCCCCTGAAAGCAATCCTGGACCCTATTGATTCCCACTTCTTTCCAATTTCGAAATCTTGCTGGATCTAGACACGCCGGTGGAAACATAGGATTATCCCACAAGGGGAGAAGTGGTAAATGCGGAGAGGCAAGGCCGCATGAAAATTTGTGGTCATCCCATATCTGTAAAGAATGAGTCATAATAGGATTATGATTCAGCATCCTAAACTTTGGAACAAGCCATAACAAATTCTCCACTTTTTGAGGGAAACATTGCTCCGCCTCTATTGCTACCCAACAAGGAGGATCAGATTTTTCATGATATGCTAATATCTGGGCCAACTGTGCTGCTTTATAATATCTAGACACATTAGGGACGCCTAGGCCTCCATCGGCTTTAACTTTATACATGATTGACTTTGCGAGCCTGGCTTTTCTATCGCACCAAATAAAATTAAATATCTTATCTTGCAGTAACTTTAAGTATTGTAACGGTATCTTGACTGGCAAGGCTCTGGCCAGGTATAAAAACTTAGGTAGGAGCGTCATCTTGACCGCTGCAATTCTACCCAACCATGACAGGCCATAGGTCCCCCATTTATCCAGAAGGGCAAACAACTTCCGCCTAAGCGGGACAAAATTAGCAGCAAACAAGGAGTCATAAGAATTAGTGATAGAGACCCCCAAGTATTTGATAGCTCTATTTTCCCATTGGAAATCGTAATCAAGTTGTAGTTGCCTCGCTGTTTCAGGGGCAAGATTAATATTAAGGGCTCTGGATTTAGCTGTATTGACTTGAAGCCCTGAGACTCTGGCAAAAGTACCCATAAGTTGCAGTAGGTTAGGTAGAGATATGAGAGGATTCGAAATCGTAAGAAGGACATCATCTGCAAACATAGAAAGCTTATACTGGTTATCCCCTATCTTAATACCTGTAATGTCAACTGATTCCCTAATTTTCAGCGCCAGGGGTTCCATAGCCAGGGCAACAGGAGGGGGGAAAGAGGGCAACCCTGTCTTGTCCCCTTCTGTAGTGGAAAGGTTCCTGATCTAAAACCATTGTATTTAATATATGCTGACGGGTTAGCGTATATAGCTTCAATAAGACCAATAAATTTAGGACCAAAGCCCCATTGTCTAAGCAAAAAAAACAGGTACTTCCATGAGACTGAGTCAAAGGCCTTTCTAATATCTAACGATAAGAAGAGCCGTTTGTCTGTCTTCCTCGCAATATGTGCTATTTGGATTAGCTTCCTAATGTTATCCCCCGCCTGTCGCCCTGGGATGAAACCGACCTGATCATTTCCAATCAAGCCAGGCAAATACGCTGACAGTCTGTCTGCCAAAATTTTGGAGAGAATCTTGACATCTAAGTTTATAAGGGAGATGGGTCTAAAGTTAGACCAGATAGAAGTATCTGTCTCCGGTTTTGGAATCATACTAATAGATGCCATTAATGATTCTCGTGAAAATGAACCACCTTCTCTTATATGGTTATAGTGGGCAGTTAATTTTGGGGCCAGGATATTTACAAATTTTTTATAGTAGGCGGCTGAAAAACCATCTGGCCCGGGTCTCTTATTGAGCTTTAGGCCACCTATTGCCTTGGTTACCTCCTCTACATTAAAAACATCCTCCAGCGTCCCCTGTAATGGCAACGGCAATGCAGGAAGAGAGACATCCCTAAAGAACTGCTTTAGACTTTCATCACTTAATGTCTGCGGATTTGTGTACAGCTTCTGAAGCTGATCTCTAAATATACTGACAATTTTGGTTGGGTTGCTCGTTATCTCTCCCCTTACATCTTTCAGCCTAATGGGGCAATATACTTGTTCAGGTGTTTTTAATTTTTTAGCCAAGAGGGTGTCTGGTTTATTAGCCTTGCAGTAAAATTTGTGTTTAACCCACTGTAACACTTTCTCTGCTTTACCTGCTAAAGCTAAATTCAATTCTTGGGAAATATTATGTAACTCGGAGCGAGCCGACGGCGTGCTCTGGGATTTCGCCTTCTCTGCAACTTCTAGGTACTTTTTTTCCAGCCTATCGATGTGTAAGTTTCTCTCTTTTCTTTTGAGAAGCAATCTGGATCAACTTACCTCGAATAGTAGGTTTATGCGCCTCCCAACATATAGAGGCTGATACATCTAGGGTGTCATTTAGTTCAAAGTACTCTGCCAAGGAATCAGATATTAGCGATGCCACTTCTGGATAGCCAAGGAGGGAGGTATTAAGTGACCAGGAATGTTCGGTTGGTTTACCTAGTAGTGATTTAAGTTTAAGCAAAATTCCATCATGGTCCGACCACGATATGGGAATAATAGAGACGGAACTCATTTGATTCACAAATCCCTGTGGAAGAAGCACATGATCTATTCTTGAGTAAGTATTATGGGGATGTGAAAAGTGAGTTAAATCCTGTGTTCCCGGATGTGCCTCCCTCCAGCAGTCTACCAATGAATTAGAATCTAGTAATTTTCTGTAGGCTTTAGCAAGCGAGATTAACTGGGGGATGCCCCCTTTTTATTATAGGAGTTAGTGGTCAGGTTGCCCTTGCCCTGGGGTGTTTTGCCTCTTCCGGGGTGTGGGACGCGCTGGGGACAGTGTCATGTTTTACTGTGCTCATGTTGTGTGAGTGTGCTGCTGCGCTTTTCATTTGTGCTTTTACTTGTGCTTTTACTTGTGCCTTCACTGTCTGTTCTCGGCTGTGTGTGTGTTTGTCTCCCCTCAGGAGCCGGGGGGGGGCGGGGCCTTGCGGCGTGCTGCGCCGTGGTTCCGCGGGTGGCTGGGCACCGTATTCGGCGCCTTCAGCTGGCCTGCCCGGCTGCTCAGGGGAGACATTCATCAGTGTGCGGGTCTGTGTCTCCGTCGCTGTTCTCCGGGAGCCGGCGGGTGGCGCCGCCGGCCCCGGGATCGAGGTCTGATGGCGTTCCCCGCAGGAAGACGCTGACGCTGCCTGGGGGCGGGGCCGCGCACGGATTGGACGGCCTGAGGGGCGGGGCCTTCTCGGCTCCCGCGCTCCTGGAGCGTCTCTCTCTCTCTTCCTCCGTCCTCGGGTGCTGGCCGCTATCTTCTGCTGGCTGCGCGGTTCCTCCTCTCTCCAGGTAGGCGGTTCTTGGGCCATGTCAGTTTCCCCTCGGATCCTTCCTTCTCCCTTGCCTCTCTCCTCGCTCAGGCGCAGCGTTATGGTGCTGCCTGGCATTAACCACATCTGTTGCTCTGGTTAATGAGGGGGGGGGGAGGGGTGGTAAAGGGGGGTTTTTTGTACATTATGAGGTGTTTTTTGGCATGGTGCTGATTGACGCCTGTCTCTCTCTCCTTTTGTGTTTTTCAGATCCTGGGATCCCGTCTGGCAGGGCTCTCCCGGTCATATATACCTGGCTCGTGGGGGGGTGTTTGTGGTCCTTGCAATATATATATATATATATATATATATATATATATATATATATATATATATATATATATATTTTTTTTTTTTTTTGGTAATTTTATTAGGGCCTTTTGCTAATTCCCCTGGGTCAGGATTTTGTCTGTCCTTAGACTAGTGTTAGGTTATTTTGGGGCATCCCGGGTCGCATAACGCATAAATCCCTGGGTTCTGCTAAAACCATAATTTCACCACATGGAGGTTGCCACAGATACCGGGAATGGTCCTTCGGGACAATCCAAGGTGTGCGGGGGTTGTGGGACTCCGCTCCAGGGAGATGATGTCATTTTGTGTATCCCTTGTGCACAGCAGAACATTGCACGGCAGTCCAGTACTCCGGTGCCTAGCACTTCGTCAGCCGCGCCATCTCCCTCTCCCCCTCGCTTATTCCGGACCCCGTGTGACGTTGTCCTGGGCGGGGATTCGCAGTCTGAGGTATGTGCCCGCTTGACCAGCCTTGAGAAGCGGTTTTCTGCTATAGCCGCTCAGAAGGTTTCAGCTAAGCGGAAGCATCTGACTCCGCCTCTGCCGGATTCAGATGAGGAAGTTGTGGGAGATCTGGATTGGTCGGATCGTCCCCGTGAAGAAGGTGAGCTCATTGAGGATGAAGATTCTGATGTTCAGCAGTTGTTGGGTTCTGAGGGAGATCCGGATGCTGGCCTCCCTCTTGATTCCTCTACCATTTTGAGCCAGATGTTTGAGGTGTTGGATTTGGAGCCACCGGTGGTTGCTCCCAGACCCAAGGGTCAGCTTTTTGGGGTTTCCAAGCAGCGTCTGGAATTTCCCAGCCAACAGCACTTTGAAGAAATTGTCTTCAAGCAATGGGAGCAACCTACACGTCTTGTTGGTGTGCCGTCTAGCTGGGATAGGAAGTATCCCTTTCCGGCGGAATTGATGAAGCGTTGGTCTGTTCCCCCTGAGGTAGATACTCCGGTCTTGGGACTGTCCAACACGGCGGTCGTGCATTCCCCTGACACTACTTCGCTCAGGGACGGTGAGGATCGCCGGGTTGATCAGCTTGCCCGTCATGGTTTTGTATGTGCGGGTTCGGTGTTAAGGCCTGTCTGTGCTTCGGCTCTTTTGACTTTTGCTGTCAGGTCTATTGTCAGGGACTTGGGGGTGGATCTCGAGCCCACCAGTGATGAGTCCCTTGGGCTTAAGCGCTGTGATGATTTTTTGTCCTTCATCCTGGCCGCTCAGGAGGATGCCATGCTGATGTGTGGCAGGGCTACTGCCTTGCTGGTGGCTATCCGGCGCTGTGTGTGGTTGAGACAGTGGACGGCTGATTTTAATTCTAAAAGATCGCTCACGGCTCTGCCCTTTATGGGTTTGAGGCTTTTTGGTGAAAGGCTGGACTCTGTTGCAAAGGGAGGTAAGTTACCTCAGCGCAAGAAATTTCGTCGTTCCTTTCGGGGGATGGTCTCGTTCAATTCGTCCTTTCGGGGAGTTGGCGCCGGTAGAGGTACGGGCTCCCCGGCCCCCAGGAGCGGCAGTTGGAATAGGGGCAGAGGCCGTGGCCGTCCCACCCGCGTCTGGGGTGCCAAGCCCAAGCCGGCTGCCAAGCCCATCCAGCAATGAGGGGGCGCCCTCACCCGTTCGGGTGGGGGGACGGTTGCAACTCTTCTCGGGTGTGGGACCAGGAGGTCCCGGACAGGTGGATCCGGGAGGTGGTTTCGGCCGGTTACAAGTTGGAGTTCGAGTCCTTTCCTCCTCCAAGGTTCTTCAGGTCTCGGGTGTCTTTGGATCCTTTGGCCGCGCAGGGGCTCCTGGCGGCAGTAAGGAATCTTCTGGATTTGGCCGTCATTTGCCCGGTTCCTCCG
The DNA here is from genome assembly GCA_027917425.1 of Gastrophryne carolinensis. Classification (NCBI taxonomy): domain Eukaryota; kingdom Metazoa; phylum Chordata; class Amphibia; order Anura; family Microhylidae; genus Gastrophryne; species Gastrophryne carolinensis. The sequence goes on from JAQIHN010000767.1 coordinate 17,608, forward strand.
TCGGAGGTGGGACGCGGGTTTTATTCCAATCTCTTCACGGTCCCCAAAAAGGACGGGTCCTTCCGTCCTATTCTGGATTTGAAGTTTCTCAACAGGTTTATTCGTCCTCGGAAGTTTCGCATGGAGACCCTGCGGTCGGCGATCGGTTCGCTTCAGCAGGGGGACTTTATGACGTCCATAGACATCAAGGATGCGTACCTGCACGTGCCGATTTTTCCTGCTCATCAGCGGTTCCTCCGTTTCGTGGTGGGGGATCGGCATTTTCAGTTTGTGGCTCTTCCGTTCGGGCTCACCTCTGCTCCGAGAGTGTTCACCAAGGTGTTGGCGGAGGTGATGGCCCTGCTCAGAGCTCAGGGGATTCGCATTGTGCCTTACCTGGACGATCTTCTCATCATGGCTCCTTCCTTCAGTCAAGCAGAAGGGGACACCAGCACGGTGGTGTCCATGTTGGAGAGGTTCGGCTGGGTGATCAATTACCCCAAGTCCTCGCTGGTTCCGGCCAGGGTGGTGACCTTTCTGGGGATGTCGCTGGACTCTTGCCAGCACAGAGTGTTTCTTCCTCAGGCCAAGGTTCTGATGATTCAGGAATTGGCCCGGCTGCTTCTCTTCCATCCTCATCCGTCCATTCGTCTGGGGATGAGACTGGTGGGGTTGATGGTGGCCTCGTTCGAGGCAGTTCCCTTTGCTCAGTTTCATACAAGGACTCTTCAACTTCATCTTTTGGCGTCTTGGAACCGATGCCCGGGGTCGTTGGATCGGTCCTTCCGGGTGTCTCCTCGGGTTCGGCAGTCCCTTCTGTGGTGGTTGGTCTCGGACAATCTTCTGAAGGGCAGGTCGTTTCTGACTCCACTTTGGGAAACTGTCACCACGGATGCCAGTCTGTCAGGCTGGGGAGGTTATTGGAAGGATCTTCGGTTTCAGGGGCAGTGGGACCCTCAGGAGGCTCACTTACCCATCAATGTTCTGGAATTGCGGGCCATCAGGTTGGTTCTGTCTCACTTGACGCATCATTCACAAGGTCTGCCGGTTCAGGTTCGCTCGGACAATCAGACGGCGGTTGCTTACATCAATCATCAAGGGGGGACTCGCAGTCTGGGTGCCCACAGGGAATTGTCTCTGATTTTGGTCTGGGCGGAGACTCATGTCCCTTGCATCTCGGCAGTTTACATTCCGGGTGTGGAAAACACGGAGGCGGATTTTCTGAGCCGGTGTGCGTCCCGTCGGGGGGAGTGGTCTCTCCATCCCCAGGTGTTTCGGTCGCTTTGTCTCCGGTGGGGGACGCCGGAGGTGGATCTGTTTGCCTCTCGACACAATCACAAGCTTCCGTCCTTTGTGTCCCTGTCCCGGGACCCTCTGGCTCTGGCGGTGGATGCCATGTCCCTGAGCTGGAGGGACCTGGGGTTTTTTATCTGTTTCCTCCGATTCCCATGCTAGGCAGGGTGCTGCGAAAGTTGGTTCTGGAAGGAGTTCCCGCCATTCTCGTGGCTCCAAGGTGGCCAAGGCGGGTGTGGTTCGCGGACATCGTCCGTCTGGCCGTGGATCGGTTCGATCTGCCTCTTCGGCCAGATCTTCTCACTCAGGGTCATCTCTGTTACCCCAGTTTACAAACGCTGGCTTTGACGGCTTGGCTGCTGAAACCTCCATCTTAAAGGAGGAGGGTCTTTCGGATGCGGTCATTCAGACTCTCATTAGTGCTAGGAAGAGATCTTCTTCTTCCATATATTACAGATGTTGGAGAGCTTATATCGATTGGTGTGAGGCTAGGTCTTTGCCCTGCCGGATCTTTTCTGTGTCTAGGATTTTGGAGTTCCTTCAGACAGGTCTGGACTCTGGTCTTCAGTTGAGTACCTTGAAGGGGCAGGTTTCTGCTTTGTCAATTTTTTTCCAGAAATCTTTTGCTAGTCATTCCTTGGTCAAGACTTTTTTCCAGGGGGTCTCGCATGTGCGGCCTCCTAGGAAGCCTTTGCTCCCAGTTTGGGACTTGAATTTGGTTCTTTCTGCTCTTATGGCTCCTCCTTTTGAGCCCTTGCGGGATGTTGCTTTGTCCATTCTTACTCAGAAGGTTGCCTTTCTGGTGGCCATTACTTCGGTTAGGCGTGTTTCGGAGCTGGCTGCTTTGTCTATTCAGGCTCCTTATTTTGAGGATCATCAGGACAAAGTGGTTTTTCGTTACAAGTCAGATTTTCTCCCTAAAGTGGTCTCTGCTTTTCATCTTAACCAGGACATTGTTCTTCCTTCTTTGTGTCCTAAGCCTAAGAATGTCAAGGAGCGTGCTTTGCACTGCCTGGATGTGGTTCGTTGTGTCAGGTTTTATCTTCGTGCGACGTCTTCTTTTCGTAAGACTGATGCCTTTTTTGTTGTACCATGTGGGCCTAGGAAGGGTTTGGCTCCGGCCAAATCTTCCATTAGTAAATGGATTCGTCAGGCCATTGTTGGTGCTTATTCGGCTAAGGGGAAGGATCCTCCTTTCCGAGTTACTGCTCATTCTACTCGTGCGGTTGGTGCGTCCTGGGCTTTTCAGCACCAGGCTTCTGTTGAACAAGTGTGTAAGGCTGCAACTTGGTCTTCTGTTCATACTTTTTCTAAGTTCTATAAGGTTGATGTGCGGGCTTCAGCGGATGCTGTTTTTGGCCGCAAGGTTTTGCAGGCTGCAGTGGTTTGAATTTTTTCTGCGTTTTTGCCTGTTCGGATACCCACCCTTTTATGGACACTGCTGTTGGATGTCCCTAGTGTAATTATTAAGTCTGAAGTGGGGTGTGTGACATACTTAGAATAATACCATTTTGTGAATACTCACCTGTAAAATGGGTATTATAAGTATGTCACACACCCCACTTCACCCGCCCTTTTCGGTATCCTGGCTCTCTTTTTGGTGAAGTTTGGTTCTTTACGTTGAGGGTTACATTGTTTGGTTCTGGTACCTTGTCTTACTGCTGTTCTAACACTGGGAGGTTCTTGGGAGGTACCAGGTATGTATAGACCGGGAGGGGCCTGTTGAAGTTTTTTTTGGAGAAGTCCTCTGCAATGCTGCCACCTAGAGGTGCGTTAACCCTAGTGTAATTATTAAGTCTGAAGTGGGGTGTGTGACATACTTATAATACCCATTTTACAGGTGAGTATTCACAAAATGGTATTATTTATTATTTGTTCACACTTTAATTGTCCCCAATATTTTCTCCTTAGTTTACAGAGGGAGCGCTAAGAGAGCCCTATGGGAGAAATGTGCGGATAGGTTTCTCAGCCAGCATATGCTGTATATCCCACTGCAGGGTGTCCCCCTTTGCCTTCATACTCTGCCATGTGAGGAAAGAGTTGCTGGAAGGGCCGCTACCTCATACAGGGGGTGGGATGGGTATAGGGCTAGGGCAGCGGTACTCAACTGGCGGACCGGGGTCCAAATGCGGATATCGGCACCGAAATTTCCGGACCCCTGTCCCATTTACTTGATCGGCAATGTAGCGCTTAGGTAGTGCTTAGTCTCCCTGCCAATGTCATGGCTGCCTGGCCCCTAGCATTGCAATATGAAATACTGCACGGGCAGGAAGTGGCATTGCAAGGTACACAAAAGTGTTTCTTGGTTTCTTTGCCCCACCCAGTCCTGTCCTCCCAGCTCAGCCCCCCCCCCCCCCCCCCCCCCAGTGTGCTGATTTTTTAACTTTCCACCTCTGGCAACAGCCCCTGCCCGGACCTTCATCTCTCATTGGATGCCTGTAAATGGACCTTTACAAGAAGTGGTTGAGTGCCCTTGCTCTGCCTTAACCTCTTGCACCCCTTGGCATGATCTTTGGCATCCTGCTTACAGAGATCTGACTCCTGTCCCCAAACAGGCATGGCTATGGTCCCTGCCAACTGTGACAAGGTGCATTATCCAGTATGCCCCTCACCCCGTTATGTGACCACTGAGGCATATACTGCACGTTCTCTGATAGGTAGTGTAGCCCCCTCAGCAGTGCAGGAGGCAACCCAATGAGAAAATACAGGCGGCAACAAAAGGGTAAACAATTGATAAATATCACTCATACAAGCTCTACCGGCATACGCGCGATTCAACACCATGAGTAAAATCATTTGCACACACTTTTAATGAGTAAAAATGGTTCTCACATTTTTCCTTTACTCCCAATTGCGCAACCTTTTTTGTGCAGCATATATTGAGAGTAAATTTGCACATGGAGTTAACATCTCACACGTGAATTTACTGAGTGTAATTGCGTGTGATTAAAGAGTGTTTGTAGGGGTCTGCACTAACAGACATGCTTATTTCATTGATAAAGCAAGTGGCAGCAATAGCCGGCATGTGTTTTACGAATGGAAAGGACAACTTTTTTTTTTTCCAAAATAAAACATGCCGCCACCCCCCCCCCCTTAAAAAACAGCATAAGGGCTAATAACACAGGGCTCAGAGGCTGCCCTGTAGGTTATCAGCCCCTATGCCCTGTGGTATAGGTTCGGGAGCCGGCATGGCACCTGCCGTAAATCCATCATTTGGGGCATGAGGGGTGTGAAGAGCCATCGGTATGGGCATGGTACGCAGCCCTGGACCTATACTGAAGGGCATAAGGGCAGATAAACAGCAGGTCCAGGGGCTGGACAACATGGCCTCAGAGCCCTGGGTTACCAGCCTATATGCCTGGTGCCTGGACTGGTTGGCTTTTGGTGGGGTGGCAGTTTTTTTTAAGTAAATAAACAGTAAAAACACACAGTACAAACCGGCGGTTGACCATTTCATTCATAAAAAAACATGTCAGCTATTTCCAGCTTGGGTTTTATGAATGAAAACTTTTACAACTCGCAAACAGTGATTCAACAACTCACCTTTCCACCCTCTTTTCCAATGCGAGCCACCCGCCATGACCATGTCATTCGGCAGGCGGCTGCCTAGACTTTAATTTAATAGGGAGCATCCTATCTGAATGGCTGGGACAGGGAGTAGCCATATCACCTGCATCCCCGGAGTCACACACATGCTCCATGTTCACAACAAACAGAGCCTTTTGCCGAAAAAAGCAAACACGGCAAAGAGCTCTGATTGGACGAGAGCCTGCATGGATTGAGCGGGGAAGGGCGAGTGGGGCAAGGGGTGGGGGCATCCACAACATCTGCATGGAGTTAAATAGCATTTGCCATCAATTGCCGGGGGGGGGGGGGGGGGGCGTTAGAGAGCAATTAACTAAGCTTTGAAGTTTTGACTAGAAGTGTGTGAAAACTAATCGTGCCTTCCCATTATGCAGTCAGTGCACACACCCAAAAAGCTAAAGGGATTTTACCCAGGTACCAGTCAAAGAACTGATCAGTGATAAGTAGATGTCTGGCTAAAACAGAATCCATTCTGCTAGCAGTAAATTCAATTATTAGCTCCAGGTACTAATACAAGCTGAAGCATGAGCCACGTGAATTAGGTAGTTTATGTAAGGTAATATTTTTTTGACCTATTTTCCTAGTGCACAGCACGGCCCGTTTCATGTAGTCCTTACGTCTGGGTATTCCGCCACAAGGTGGCGCAGTGTACTGCAGAAGAATTGTGGCTCCTCCCAGCCCCCTATAAAAACCGGAATCAACCATAGACCTCCAGGGTTTCCTCTGCAGTGATACTGCAAAGAAGATGTCTCTCTCTCTTGCGCAGGTGAGCAGGGCAACCAAGACTGCGGCCCTGCAAGTCTATTTCCATCCGCTTCCGGACCCTCTGTGCCTCCCAGCCTTGGCTGACGGATCGGGTGAGGGTAGAGGAGCACTAGGGTCAGGTGCTCGGGGAGCGCTGCTCCAAGCCGCAGACCCTGTACCTCAAAGGGTAGCCGGCCATAGGCTTTATGGTGAGCCTGTTGAGGGATGTGGAAGTCTTGCCTTCGCTATGTGTAGGGGGCAAGTTGTGTTTGGGGGGACTTGTGTTGCTAGCTAGGTCTCCCGTTTAGTTCCGTCTCCCTTTCCTTTGGTGTCATTGTCTCGCCGCTGCCGCGGATGTACCACGCTCCGCAGCGGCCGGCGCTTCTGCTGTGTTTGCGATGCGGACTGTCATGGCGCTGTTGCGAGTCATGTGAGCGCATTTTCGCACCGGTTGGGGGGGGGGGGTTGCGCCGGGGGATGACGCATATCGCGTCATGCCCCTCGTGGTACCCACTCGGCGCCATTTTGCGGTTGCTGCGTGCTGTGTCTGTGTCCGGAGGCCCATCTTCCTACGTGGGCGGCGGCGACCTGTTATCCTGCTCTCCATTCGTGTGGACCGCCGTACGGCGATAGACTGCGGTGCTGCACGTGCTGTCTCTTGGTCCGCGAGTTCCCCTTGGGGGTTGCTTATTCTTTTTGGGGCACGTGCAGTCGTGCGCTGTGACGTCGCGCCTTCCCTCTTTGCCAAGGAGGATGAGGGCCTGGATGTGTTTGGTGGCCGTGACTCCCTAGAGGAGGGGGAGCTTTTCCATGATTCAGACTCATCTGGGGACCATCAGGTAGGGTACGACAGTGACCCGGGGTCTGCCTCTAATGAGGATACCTGGCTCCCTGATGAAACTAATAGACTGTTGTCGGATATATTTGAGACATTGCACATCGCCCCCCCCTAAGGTGGCGAAGAGGAGGCAGGGTGAGCCATTTCGCCCTGACAAACAACGCTTGGAGTTCCCGGAGCAGTGCCATTTCTCTGATATGGTGCTCAAGGAGTGGGAACGTCCTAACAAAATGCCCATGGTGTCCAAGGGATTGGACAGAAGGTATCCCTTTTCTGCTGACCTGGTCAAGGGCTGGTCGTGCCCCCCTGAGGTGGATGCTCCTGTTCTAGGACTGGCTTACATCAAGGTATTTCTCCCGCAGCAGAAAGTGGAGGGCCTTCAGATGCAGGCACAGGCTCTGATCTTGTGTCATCATCCCTCCATTTGGCAGGGAATGCAGTTAGTGGGTCTGATTGTGTCCTGCTTTGAGGCAGATCCCTTTGCTCAGTTTCACGAGACCTGTTCAGTTGCACCTCTTGTCAGTTTGGGATCGGGACCCTGTGTCCCTGGATCAGGAATTTACTCTGTCCCCTCTGGCCAGGCAATCCATCTCGTGGTGGCTGGACACAAGGAATCTTCTGGTGGGCAGGACCTTTCTGCCGCTGTGCTGGGAGATTGTCACCACGGATGCCAGTCTGACCGGTTGGGGGGGGGGGGGGGGAAGTTTGGAAGTCTTTGAAATTTCAGGGTCAGTGGGGCCCCCAGGAGGCCCATGTACCCATCAACATTCTGGAACTGCAGGCGATCAAGTTGGTTCTCCTCCAGTTGACCCCACACCTTTGGGGTCGGGCTGCTCAGATTCGCTCGGATCATCGGGGGGGGGGGGGGGGGGGGGGGGGTCGGTCTCGGAGCAAGCGAGCCCTCAAGGAAGCGTTTCTGATACTGTCTTGGGCGGAAGAGAATATTCCTTGCATCTCGGCAGTCTACATTAAGAGGGTGGAGAACCAGGAGGCAGACTCCCTGAGCAGCTGAGCAGAAGGACGTCTCGGCTGGGGGAATGGTCCCCCAGCAACAAGGTATTTCACTCCCTGTGTCACCGCTGGGGTCAGCCGGATGTGGACCTGTTTGCGTCCCGCCACAATCACAAGCTTCCAAGGTTTGTCTCCCTTTCTCAGGATCCTCTGGCCTTCGCCATGGATGCTCTAGCAATTCCTTGAACAGAGTTTCGGCTCCTCTGTGTGTTCCCTCCCTTTCCTCTGCTGGGCAGGGTACTGCGCAAGATAGCCCAGGAGGGGGTACCAGCCATTCTGGTGGCCCCCTGTTGGCAAGAAGGGTGTGGTTTGCAGACGTCGTGCAGTTGGCAGTAGATCGGTATGTCTTGCCCAAGGATCCAGATCTTCTCATTCAGGGACAGCTGCGCCATCCCAATTTACAAATGCTGGCTTTAACGGCTTGGCTGCTGAAACCTCCATCTTGCCGGACAAGGGGTTGCCGGCCTCTGTTGTTGATACCATGATTCGTGCTCGGAAGAAGTCCTCGTCTTTTATCTACTACAGGGTCTGGCATACTTACATTGCCTGGTGAGAGTCCAAATCTCTTCCTTGTTGGGTGTTTTTCTATCCCCCAGGATTCTGGAGTTTTTACAACATGGTTTGGATTCTGGCCTTCAGCTTAGTACTCTCAGGGGACAGGTGTCAGCTCTGGCAATTTATTTCAAAAGATCCTTTGCCAATCACCAGCTGGTTAAGACTTTCTTCCAGGGAGTTACTCATGTGCGTCTGCCACGTAAGCCTATGCTACCGGTTTGGGACCTGAATCTGGTGTTGTCTTCTCCGCAGGGTCCCCCCTTTGAGCCTATCCGTGGGGCTGCGTTGCCCATTCTGACTCTTAAGGTGGCCTTTTTAGTGGCTATTACTTCGGTCAGGCGAAACCAAACCTCCTTATTTTGAGCGGCATCAGGATAAGGTGGTGTTTCGGCTTAAGCCGGATTTCTTGCCCAAGGTTGTGTCTGCTTTCCATCTCAATCAGGACATTGTCTTACCTTCCTTGTGTCCTAACCCTGCTAATTACAAGGAATGGACCCTTCTCTGGATGTTGTCAGGGAATTGAAGTTTTATTTGGTTGCTACTGAGTCTTTCAGGAAATCTGATGCCCTTTTTGTTCTTCCTGAGGGACCTAGGAAGGGTTTGCCTCCAGCTAAATCTACAATTAGCAAGTGGATATGTCAGGTGGTGGTACAAGCCTATTCTGCTAAAGGAAGGTTCCCCCTTTCCGGATTACTGCTCATTCCACTCGGGCTGTTGGTGCCTCTTGGGCTTTTCAGCACCAAGCTTCTGTTGAACAAGTTTGTAAGGCTGCTACTTGGTCTTCTGTTCATACCTTTTCCAAGTTTTACGAGGTTGATGTTAAAGCCTCAGCTGATGCTGCTTTTGGCCGCAAGGTACTTCAGGCGGTAGTGGTTTGAACTGCCTGCTGTTACTCTTTGGGGATCCCACCCTACCTTACAGACACTGCTTTTGGATGTCCCAGACGTAAGGACTATATGAAACAGGCCGTGCTGTGCACTAGGAAAAATACAATTCTGTGAGTACTCACCTGTAGAATTGTTTTTACTATGCACAGCATGGCCTGTTTCATCCCTCCCTTGTTATCGTTGTCTTTGGTTGC
>JAQIHN010000768.1:0-26680 GCA_027917425.1 Gastrophryne carolinensis
CATAATAACCATTTGCACTTATTCTCATAGAAAATCAGGCCTGATAAAGACACTTTTGCTGTGCATGCTCTCTGGTTTTTGTGGCATCCCATTCTGTGACTACACCAGCCTCTATTTAATAGCATAATAACCATTTGCACTTATTCTCATAGAAATTAGGCCTGATAAAGACACTTTTGCTGTGCATGCTCTCTGGTTTTGTGGCATCCCATTCTGTGACAACACCAGCCTCTATTTAATAGCATAATAACCATTTGCACTTATTCTCATAGAAATTCAGGCCTGATAAAGACACTTTTGCTGTGCATGCTCTCTGGTTTTGTGGCATCCCATTCTGTGACTACACCAGCCTCTATTTAATAGCATAATAACCATTTGCACTTATTCTCATAGAAATTAGGCCTGATAAAGACACTTGCTGTGCATGCTCTCTGGTTTTTGTGGCATCCCATTCTGTGACAACACCAGCCTCTATTTAATAGCATAATAACCATTTGCACTTATTCTCATAGAAATTAGGCCTGATAAAGACACTTTTGCTGTGCATGCTCTCTGGTTTTGTGGCATCCCATTCTGTGACAACACCAGCCTCTATTTAATAGCATAATAACCATTTGCACTTATTCTCATAGAAATTAGGCCTGATAAAGACACTTTTGCTGTGCATGCTCTCTGGTTTTTGTGGCATCCCATTCTGTGACTACACCAGCCTCTATTTAATAGCATAATAACCATTTGCACTTATTCTCATAGAAATTAGGCCTGATAAGACACTTTTGCTGTGCATGCTCTCTGGTTTTGTGGCATCCATTCTGTGACAACACCAGCCTCTATTTAATAGCATAATAACCATTTGCACTTATTCTCATAGAAATTAGGCCTGATAAAGACACTTTTGCTGTGCATGCTCTCTGGTTTTTGTGGCATCCCATTCTGTGACTACACCAGCCTCTATTTAATAGCATAATAACCATTTGCACTTATTCTCATAGAAATCAGGCCTGATAAAGACACTTTTGCTGTGCATGCTCTCTGGTTTTTGTGGCATCCCATTCTGTGACTACACCAGCCTCTATTTAATAGCATAATAACCATTTGCACTTATTCTCATAGAATTAGGCCTGATAAAGACACTTTTGCTGTGCATGCTCTCTGGTTTTTGTGGCATCCCATTCTGTGACAACACCAGCCTCTATTTAATAGCATAATAACCATTTGCACTTATTCTCATAGAAATCTAGGCCTGATAAAGACACTTTTGCTGTGCATGCTCTCTGGTTTTTGTGGCATCCCATTCTGTGACAACACCAGCCTCTATTTAATAGCATAATAACCATTTGCACTTATTCTCATAGAAATTAGGCCTGATAAAGACACTTTTGCTGTGCATGCTCTCTGGTTTTTGTGGCATCCCATTCTGTGACAACACCAGCCTCTATTTAATAGCATAATAACCATTTGCACTTATTCTCATAGAAATTAGGCCTGATAAAGACACTTTTGCTGTGCATGCTCTCTGGTTTTTGTGGCATCCCATTCTGTGACTACACCAGCCTCTATTTAATAGCATAATAACCATTTGCACTTATTCTCATAGAAATTAGGCCTGATAAAGACACTTTGCTGTGCATGCTCTCTGGTTTTTGTGGCATCCCATTCTGTGACGACACCAGCCTCTATTTAATAGCATAATAACCATTTGCACTTATTCTCATAGAAATCAGGCCTGATAAAGACACTTTTGCTGTGCATGCTCTCTGGTTTTTGTGGCATCCCATTCTGTGACTACACCAGCCTCTATTTAATAGCATAATAACCATTTGCACTTATTCTCATAGAAATCAGGCCTGATAAAGACACTTTTGCTGTGCATGCTCTCTGGTTTTTGTGGCATCCCATTCTGTGACTACACCAGCCTCTATTTAATAGCATAATAACCATTTGCACTTATTCTCATAGAAATTAGGCCTGATAAAGACACTTTTGCTGTGCATGCTCTCTGGTTTTTGTGGCATCCCATTCTGTGACTACACCAGCCTCTATTTAATAGCATAATAACCATTTGCACTTATTCTCATAGAAATTAGGCCTGATAAAGACACTTTTGCTGTGCATGCTCTCTGGTTTTTGTGGCATCCATTCTGTGACAACACCAGCCTCTATTTAATAGCATAATAACCATTTGCACTTATTCTCATAGAAATTAGGCCTGATAAAGACACTTTTGCTGTGCATGCTCTCTGGTTTTTGTGGCATCCCATTCTGTGACAACACCAGCCTCTATTTAATAGCATAATAACCATTTGCACTTATTCTCAAAGAAATAGGCCTGATAAAGACACTTTTGCTGTGCATGCTCTCTGGTTTTTGTGGCATCCCATTCTGTGACTACACCAGCCTCTATTTAATAGCATAATAACCATTTGCACTTATTCTCATAGAAATCAGGCCTGATAAAGACACTTTTGCTGTGCATGCTCTCTGGTTTTTGTGGCATCCCATTCTGTGACAACACCAGCCTCTATTTAATAGCATAATAACCATTTGCACTTATTCTCATAGAAATCAGGCCTGATAAAGACACTTTGTGCTGTGCATGCTCTCTGGTTTTTGTGGCATCCCATTCTGTGACTACACCAGCCTCTATTTAATAGCATAATAACCATTTGCACTTATTCTCATAGAAATTAGGCCTGATAAAGACACTTTTGCTGTGCATGCTCTCTGGTTTTTGTGGCATCCCATTCTGTGACAACACCAGCCTCTATTTAATAGCATAATAACCATTTGCACTTATTCTCATAGAAATTAGGCCTGATAAAGACACTTTTGCTGTGCATGCTCTCTGGTTTTTGTGGCATCCCATTCTGTGACAACACCAGCCTCTATTTAATAGCATAATAACCATTTGCACTTATTCTCATAGAAATTAGGCCTGATAAAGACACTTTTGCTGTGCATGCTCTCTGGTTTTTGTGGCATCCCATTCTGTGACAACACCAGCCTCTATTTAATAGCATAATAACCATTTGCACTTATTCTCATAGAAATTAGGCCTGATAAAGACACTTTGCTGTGCATGCTCTCTGGTTTTTGTGGCATCCCATTCTGTGACTACACCAGCCTCTATTTAATAGCATAATAACCATTTGCACTTATTCTCATAGAAATCAGGCCTGATAAAGACACTTTTGCTGTGCATGCTCTCTGGTTTTTGTGCATCCCATTCTGTGACAACACCAGCCTCTATTTAATAGCATAATAACCATTTTGCACTTATTCTCATAGAAATTAGGCCTGATAAAGACACTTTTGCTGTGCATGCTCTCTGGTTTTTGTGGCATCCCATTCTGTGACTACACCAGCCTCTATTTAATAGCATAATAACCATTTGCACTTATTCTCATAGAAATTAGGCCTGATAAAGACACTTTTGCTGTGCATGCTCTCTGGTTTTTGTGGCATCCATTCTGTGACAACACCAGCCTCTATTTAATAGCATAATAACCATTTGCACTTATTCTCATAGAAATTAGGCCTGATAAAGACACTTTTGCTGTGCATGCTCTCTGGTTTTTGTGGCATCCCATTCTGTGACAACACCAGCCTCTATTTAATAGCATAATAACCATTTGCACTTATTCTCATAGAAATTAGGCCTGATAAAGACACTTTTGCTGTGCATGCTCTCTGGTTTTTGTGGCATCCCATTCTGTGACTACACAGCCTCTATTTAATAGCATAATAACCATTTGCACTTATTCTCATAGAAATTAGGCCTGATAAAGACACTTTTGCTGTGCATGCTCTCTGGTTTTTGTGGCATCCCATTCTGTGACAACACCAGCCTCTATTTAATAGCATAATAACCATTTGCACTTATTCTCATAGAAATAGGCTGATAAAGACACTTTTGCTGTGCATGCTCTCTGGTTTTTGTGGCATCCCATTCTGTGACTACACCAGCCTCTATTTAATAGCATAATAACCATTTGCACTTATTCTCATAGAAATCAGGCCTGATAAAGACACTTTTGCTGTGCATGCTCTCTGGTTTTTGTGGCATCCCATTCTGTGACTACACCAGCCTCTATTTAATAGCATAATAACCATTTGCACTTATTCTCATAGAAATTAGGCCTGATAAAGACACTTTTGCTGTGCATGCTCTCTGGTTTTTGTGGCATCCCATTCTGTGACAACACCAGCCTCTATTTAATAGCATAATAACCATTTGCACTTATTCTCATAGAAATTAGGCCTGATAAAGACACTTTTGCTGTGCATGCTCTCTGGTTTTTGTGGCATCCCATTCTGTGACAACACCAGCCTCTATTTAATAGCATAATAACCATTTGCACTTATTCTCATAGAAATTAGGCCTGATAAAGACACTTTTGCTGTGCATGCTCTCTGGTTTTTGTGGCATCCCATTCTGTGACAACACCAGCCTCTATTTAATAGCATAATAACCATTTGCACTTATTCTCATAGAAATTAGGCCTGATAAAGACACTTTTGCTGTGCATGCTCTCTGGTTTTTGTGGCATCCATTCTGTGACTACACCAGCCTCTATTTAATAGCATAATAACCATTTGCACTTATTCTCATAGAAATTAGGCTTGATAAAGACACTTTTGCTGTGCATGCTCTCTGGTTTTGTGGCATCCCATTCTGTGACGACACCAGCCTCTATTTAATAGCATAATAACCATTTGCACTTATTCTCATAGAAATCAGGCCTGATAAAGACACTTTTGCTGTGCATGCTCTCTGGTTTTTGTGGCATCCCATTCTGTGACAACACCAGCCTCTATTTAATAGCATAATAACCATTTGCACTTATTCTCATAGAAATTAGGCCTGATAAAGACACTTTTGCTGTGCATGCTCTCTGGTTTTTGTGGCATCCCATTCTGTGACAACACCAGCCTCTATTTAATAGCATAATAACCATTTGCACTTATTCTCATAGAAATCAGGCCTGATAAAGACACTTTTGCTGTGCATGCTCTCTGGTTTTTGTGGCATCCCATTCTGTGACAACACCAGCCTCTATTTAATAGCATAATAACCATTTGCACTTATTCTCATAGAAATTAGGCCTGATAAAGACACTTTTGCTGTGCATGCTCTCTGGTTTTTGTGGCATCCCATTCTGTGACAACACCAGCCTCTATTTAATAGCATAATAACCATTTGCACTTATTCTCATAGAAATTAGGCTGATAAAGACACTTTTGCTGTGCATGCTCTCTGGTTTTTGTGGCATCCCATTCTGTGACAACACCAGCTCTATTTAATAGCATAATAACCATTTGCACTTATTCTCATAGAAATAGGCCTGATAAAGACACTTTTGCTGTGCATGCTCTCTGGTTTTTGTGGCATCCCATTCTGTGACAACACCAGCCTCTATTTAATAGCATAATAACCATTTGCACTTATTCTCATAGAAATTAGGCCTGATAAAGACACTTTTGCTGTGCATGCTCTCTGGTTTTTGTGGCATCCCATTCTGTGACAACACCAGCCTCTATTTAATAGCATAATAACCATTTGCACTTATTCTCATAGAAATTAGGCCTGATAAAGACACTTTTGCTGTGCATGCTCTCTGGTTTTTGTGGCATCCCATTCTGTGACAACACCAGCCTCTATTTAATAGCATAATAACCATTTGCACTTATTCTCATAGAAATTAGGCCTGATAAAGACACTTTTGCTGTGCATGCTCTCTGGTTTTTGTGGCATCCCATTCTGTGACAACACCAGCCTCTATTTAATAGCATAATAACCATTTGCACTTATTCTCATAGAAATTAGGCCTGATAAAGACACTTTTGCTGTGCATGCTCTCTGGTTTTTGTGGCATCCCATTCTGTGACAACACCAGCCTCTATTTAATAGCATAATAACCATTTGCACTTATCTCATAGAAATTAGGCCTGATAAAGACACTTTTGCTGTGCATGCTCTCTGGTTTTTGTGGCATCCCATTCTGTGACAACACCAGCCTCTATTTAATAGCATAATAACCATTTGCACTTATTCTCATAGAAATTAGGCCTGATAAAGACACTTTTGCTGTGCATGCTCTCTGGTTTTTGTGGCATCCCATTCTGTGACAACACCAGCCTCGATTTAATAGCATAATAACCATTTGCACTTATTCTCATAGAAATTAGGCCTGATAAAGACACTTTTGCTGTGCATGCTCTCTGGTTTTTGTGGCATCCATTCTGTGACAACACCAGCCTCTATTTAATAGCATAATAACCATTTGCACTTATTCTCATAGAAATTAGGCCTGATAAAGACACTTTTGCTGTGCATGCTCTCTGGTTTTTGTGGCATCCCATTCTGTGACAACACCAGCCTCTATTTAATAGCATAATAACCATTTGCACTTATTCTCATAGAAATTAGGCCTGATAAAGACACTTTTGCTGTGCATGCTCTCTGGTTTTTGTGGCATCCCATTCTGTGACAACACCAGCCTCTATTTAATAGCATAATAACCATTTGCACTTATTCTCATAGAAATTAGGCCTGATAAAGACACTTTTGCTGTGCATGCTCTCTGGTTTTTGTGGCATCCCATTCTGTGACAACACCAGCCTCTATTTAATAGCATAATAACCCATTTGCACTTATTCTCATAGAAATTAGGCCTGATAAAGACACTTTTGCTGTGCATGCTCTCTGGTTTTTGTGGCATCCCATTCTGTGACAACACCAGCCTCTATTTAATAGCATAATAACCATTTGCACTTATTCTCATAGAAATTAGGCCTGATAAAGACACTTTTGCTGTGCATGCTCTCTGGTTTTTGTGGCATCCCATTCTGTGACTACACCAGCCTCTATTTAATAGCATAATAACCATTTGCACTTATTCTCATAGAAATTAGGCCTGATAAAGACACTTTTGCTGTGCATGCTCTCTGGTTTTTGTGGCATCCCATTCTGTGACTACACCAGCCTCTATTTAATAGCATAATAACCATTTGCACTTATTCTCATAGAAATCAGCCTGATAAAGACACTTTTGCTGTGCATGCTCTCTGGTTTTTGTGGCATCCATTCTGTGACTACACCAGCCTCTATTTAATAGCATAATAACCATTTGCACTTATTCTCATAGAAATTAGGCCTGATAAAGACACTTTTGCTGTGCATGCTCTCTGGTTTTTGTGGCATCCCATTCTGTGACTACACCAGCCTCTATTAATAGCATAATAACCATTTGCACTTATTCTCATAGAAATCAGGCCTGATAAAGACACTTTTGCTGTGCATGCTCTCTGGTTTTTGTGGCATCCCATTCTGTGACTACACAGCCTCTATTTAATAGCATAATAACCATTTGCACTTATTCTCATAGAAATTAGGCCTGATAAAGACACTTTTGCTGGGCATAGCACTACTGGACCCTGCAAGGGCATCCCATTCTGTGACTATAGCAGCCTCTGTTAAAGACCATATAACCATTTGCTCTTATTATATTTGAAATTAGCCTGATAAAGACACTTTTGCTGGGCATAGCACTACTGGACCCTGCAAGGCATCCCATTCTGTGACTATAGCAGCCTCTGTTAAAGACCATATAACCATTTGCTCTTATTATATTGAAATTAGCCTGATAAAGACACTTTTGCTGGGCATAGCACTACTGGACCCTGCAAGGGCATCCCATTCTGTGACTATAGCAGCCTCTGTTAAAGACCATATAACCATTTGCTCTTATTATATTTGAAATTAGCCTGATAAAGACACTTTTGCTGGGCATAGCACTACTGGACCCTGCAAGGGCATCCCATTCTGTGACTATAGCAGCCTCTGTTTAAGACCATATAACCATTTGCTCTTATTATAATTGAAATTAGCCTGATAAAGACACTTTTGCTGGGCATAGCACTACTGGACCCTGCAAGGGCATCCCATTCTGTGACTATAGCAGCCTCTGTTAAAGACCATATAACCATTTGCTCTTATTATATTTGAAATTAGCCTGATAAAGACACTTTTTCTGGGCATAGCACTACTGGATCTTTTTTGGGGCATCCCATTCTGTGACTACAGCAGCCTCTGTTTAAGATCATGTAACCATTTGCACTTATTATAATTGAAATTAGCCCTGATAAAGACACTTTTGCTGGGCATAGGCTTACTGCTGCCTGCCAGGTGCACTTCTGTTGAGGCATCCATTCTGTAACATAGCATACCCCTCTTTATTTACACTAAGCAGCTCTCTTATTTACACTAAGCAGGCCTGTTGGAGGCTGAGTGTTACTGCTCACTTTTGGTGTGCATTATATTCTGTTTCATATAGACCCACCGCTGCCCGGGGTTTTTTTAAATATCACCTACTACCACGCCAGTTAGACTATGTCGGGCAGACAAGTGCCTGGAAGTGAAAAGAGGAGTGGCAGAGGCCAAGATTCCGCAGGCAGAGCTCGCATCAGACTGGGGGCCAGTAGCAGCAGGAGTCACGCTGAGAGACCTAATCTGCCAGTATCTGCTAGCGGTCGGGTCTCCACCAGTAACGCATCTGCCGTGGTAGATTGGCTGACGCGCTCATCAACAACATCATCACAACTTACATCTGAGACCCCCAGTCTAGGGTCGGTAGGTTCCTCTGACACAACCCTGAGTTGGCATGCCCCGAGAGCAGTCCCTGTCCTCCCATTGCCTCTGTCCTACGCCGTTCCCTCCCCCAGCGACGTATCCTATGCTTTGGGTTCAGCTCCACTCTTTAGTGAGGAGGACGATCAGATACAGGAGGACAGTCAGCAGCTACTGCCCAGCCAAGAAATGGAGGTGGCTTCTTTAGCTAGGCAGACAAATAGTGATGTGGACAGTGTCGTGGGTGCTGTGAGCGTTCCAGCTCCTGCGCCAGACACTGTTGACGAATCCACGAACATCAGTGACGTACAGCCACAACTCGGTGATGATGATGATGACGATGAAGCCGATCGCACTTGGGAGCCGGGTGAGGAAGGGGCTTCATCGTCATCATCAGGAGAAGAGGGGCGCAGGTTGCCCCGGAGTCAGCAGCTGAGGCAGCAAGGTGGTAGCAGTCAGCATGGGGGCACAATTCCAAAGGCTGGAGCCGGCCGGGGCCGGGGTCGGGGTAGAGCACCTGCTGTGCGGCAGTCTACCTTATCAGGAGGTAGTGGAGCAGGGGTTCCTGGAGTTGGCAACAGCAGCAGTGAATCAGTGAGGCCAGGGGGTGGGAAAAGTAGCTACTCGGCAGTGTGGCAGTTTTTCCTGAGGCATCCGCAGGAGGGTAACATGGCCACATGCAAGATATGTAGGCAAAAGGTGAAGCGTGGCCAGGGTCCAAATGTTGGCACCACGGCCCTGCGTCAACATATGATGCGTCACCATAAAACGACCTGGGAGAACCGAGGCTCCCAAGGGGTGGTCCAGTCTGCTTCCTCACCAAGTGAGCTCCCAATTTCTGCCAGCCAAGGCTCCAGCACCTCAGCCGAAGGCAGCTGTGCGTCATACCCATCCTCTGTCGCTCCTGCTCCTCCTCCTCCAAGTCATGCATCCCGCCAGCAATCCATCAGCGAAGCCATGTCCAAGAGACAGCAGTATGCGCCCACTCATCCTACGGCGCAGAAGCTGAATGTGCTCCTGTCCAAGTTGCTGGTGCTGCAGTCGCTCCCTTTTCAGGTGGTGGAATCTGCACCTTTCAGAGAACTGATGGCTTGTGCCGAGCCGAGGTGGAGAGTCCCAAGCCGTCATTTCTTTGCCAAGAAGGCAGTACCAGCGCTGCACACTTTTGTTGAACAGAAGGTGGGCCAGTCCTTGAGCCTGTCGGTGTGTAGCAAAATACATGGCAGCGCCGACATCTGGAGCTGTAACTACGGTCAGGGGCAGTACATGTCGTTTACGGCCCACTGGGTGAATGTGGTCCCTTTGCAGCAGCAGCAGCAACTTGGACAGGTCACGCCGCTTCGGCCTCCGCGCTCTCTGCCCATTGGGCCTGTGACACCGTGCGACTCGGCCTCCTCATCCTCCGCCATCTCCTCACCCTCCACTGTAGGCTCAAGTCTCAGTGCCCCTCCAGTCTACCATGTGTGCAGGGCACGGAGGTGTCACGCAGTGCTTCACATGGTTTGTCTTGGCGAACGGAGTCACACAGGGGAGGAACTGCTTAAATGTATTCATCAGGAAATCCAAACATGGCTTACTCCGAGAAAACTTAAAATGGGAATCATGGTTACCGACAATGGGAAGAACATTTTGTCTGCGCTGCGCCAAGGAAGCCTGACCCATGCCCCCTGCATGGCTCACGTCTTCAATCTGGTTGTCAAGCGGTTTCTGAAGTGTTCCCCCCATCTGCAAGACATCCTAACAACTTCAAGGAAACTTTGCATGCACTTCAGCCACTCCTACACCGCCAAACACACCCTTCTTGAGCTACAGCGTCAGAATGGTATCCCCCAACATAGTCTGATTTGCGATGTTTCCACCCGTTGGAATTCCACCCTTCACATGTTGGACCGATTATATGAACAGAGAAAAGCCATCACGGATTTCCTGATGATCCAAGCAGATAGGGGGACTCCCCTGTGTAACTTCAATGTCAACCAGTGGCAGCTCATACGTGACACCTGCCGTTTGCTCAGGCCCTTTGAGGATGCCACTTTATTTGTCAGTCGGCAGGATTACGGGATGAACGACGTGATTCCACTGCTTCATGTACTACAGCACATGTTGGAAACCATGGCTGGTCAGGGCACTGGAGACATGGCGTTTACATCTTACGGCCACATGAACCCCGCTGGAGCTGAACTGGAGGAGGAGGAAGAGGAGGAGGAGGAGTTGCCCAGCGAAACACAGTTTAGGCTTGGCGAAATGGCTGGTTTATCTAGTCAGCGGACAGGAGAGGAGGAGCAGGAGCAGCCAGAGGAGCTAGAGGTTTTTGAGGAAGGCGAGACAGAGGACCCGGGCACACCGTGGCAGTATGCAGTGGAGATGGAGACAGGTAGTCCATCCGAGTCACTTGCGCAAATGGCACGAAGCATGCTCACGTGCTTGCGTAGTGACCCCAGAATTGTTTCCATCTGTCGGCGGGATGACTTCTGGCTGTCCACCTTATTGGACCCTCGCTTCCGGCACAAAATGGGGGCATTTTTTAAACCCACCGAGAGGGAGGACAAACTCAACTACTACAAAGACATTCTACGTAGGCAGTTGGCCGATGCCTATCTGCGCCATGGTCCATACTCTCGCAGGTCTGACTCGAGGGGACCTCTGCGCTCACCTTCCACTGCCATGGCCGCTGGGGGGGTTGGCAGCAGCAGCAGCAGAAGCTCCATCAGCAGCAGCAGCCTCAGTCTTCAGTCGCTAATGAGTAGCTTTCTACACCCGCATAGTGAGGCTACTCATGAGCAGCAGGAAGACCTGGAGCAGGACCTCAACCAGCAGGTCATGTCATACTTTGACATGACCATGCCAACACACCTTGAGGATCCGCTGGACTTCTGGGCAGCCAAACTTGATTTGTGGCCGCAACTAGCAGAGTTTGCCCTGGAAAAGCTGTCCTGCCCGGCAAGTAGCGTGCCATCTGAGCGGGTGTTTAGTGCGGCGGGGGCCATAGTTACGGCGAGGAGAACTCGTCTGTCAACTAAAAATGTGGAGAGACTCACCTTTGTCAAAATGAATCAGGGATGGATCAGCCAGGATTTCCACCCACCAATGCCTGATGCATGCGACTAGATTCAGCATGGTGCCACGTTTTACACTTTCCAAATGGTGCAAAACATATTTATGTCTTTAGGCCATTTTTTGGGCTCCTGCTGCTGCCAACTTCTGCCAACTCCAGGGTGTGATTCATCCAATTTTTGGGCTCCTGAAGCCAACCCCAGGGTCTCTTTAAAGTAATATTTGGGCTCCTGCTGCTGCTGCTGCTGCCAACTCCAGGGTGTGATTCATCCAATTTTTGGGCTCCTGAAGCCAACCCCAGGGTCTGTTTAAAGTAATATTTGGGCTCCTGCTGCTGCTGCTGTCAACTCCTGCCAACTCCAGGGTGTGATTCATCCAATTTTTGGGCTCCTGAGGCCAACCCCAGGGTCTCTTTAAAGTAATATTTGGGCTCCTGCTGCTGCTGCTGCCAACTTCTGCCAACTCCAGGGTGTGATTCATCCAATTTTTGGGCTCCTGAAGCCAACTCCAGTGTCTCTTTAAAGTAATATTTGGG
The DNA here is from genome assembly GCA_027917425.1 of Gastrophryne carolinensis. Classification (NCBI taxonomy): domain Eukaryota; kingdom Metazoa; phylum Chordata; class Amphibia; order Anura; family Microhylidae; genus Gastrophryne; species Gastrophryne carolinensis. Next base: position 12,219 of record JAQIHN010000768.1, read on the forward strand.
CTCCTGCTGCTGCTGCTGCCAACTTCTGCCAACTCCAGGGTGTGATTCGTCCAATTTTTGGGCTCCTGAAGCCAACCCCAGGGTCTCTTTAAAGTAATATTTGGGCTCCTGCTGCTGCTGCTGTCAACTCCTGCCAACTCCAGGGTGTGATTCATCCAATTTTTGGGCTCCTGAAGCCAACCCCAGGGTCTCTTTAAAGTAATATTTGGGCTCCTGCTGCTGCCAACTCCAGGGTGTGATTCATCCAATTTTTGGGCTCCTGAAGCCAACCCCAGGGTCTCTTTAAAGTAATATTTGGGCTCCTGTTGCTGCTGCTGCCAACTCCTGCCAACTCCAGGGTGTGATTCATCCAATTTTTGGGCTCCTGAAGCCAACCCCAGGGTCTCTTTAAAGTAATATTTGGGCTCCTGCTGCTGCTGCTGTCAACTCCTGCCAACTCCAGGGTGTGATTCATCCAATTTTTGGGCTCCTGAAGCCAACCCCAGGGTCTCTTTAAAGTAATATTTGGGCTCCTGCTGCTGCTACTGCCAACTTCTGCCAACTCCAGGGTGTGATTCATCCAATTTTTGGGCTCCTGAAGCCAACCCCAGGGTCTCTTTAAAGTAATATTTGGGCTCCTGTTGCTGCTGCTGCCAACTCCTGCCAACTCCAGGGTGTGATTCATCCAATTTTTGGGCTCCTGAAGCCAACCCCAGGGTCTCTTTAAAGTAATATTTGGGCTCCTGCTGCTGCTGCTGTCAACTCCTGCCAACTCCAGGGTGTGATTCATCCAATTTTTGGGCTCCTGAAGCCAACCCCAGGGTCTCTTTAAAGTAATGTTTGGGCTCCTGCTGCTGCTGCTGCCAACTCCAGGGTGTGATTCATCCAATTTTTGGGCTCCTGAAGCCAACCCCAGGGTCTCTTTAAAGTAATGTTTGGGCTCCTGTTGCTGCTGCTGCCAACTCCAGGGTGTGATTCATCCAATTTTTGGGCTCCTGAAGCCAACCCCAGGGTCTCTTTAAAGTAATGTTTGGGCTCCTGTTGCTGCTGCTGCCAACTCCTGCCAAATCCAGGGTGTGATTCATCCAATTGTTGGGCTCCTGAAGCCAACCCCAGGGTCTCTTTAAAGTAATGTTTGGGCTCCTGTTGCTGCTGCTGCCAACTCCAGGGTGTGATTCATCCAATTTTTGGGCTCCTGAAGCCAACCCCAGTGTCTCTTTAAAGTAATATTTGGGCTCCTGCTGCTGCTGCTGCCAACTCCAGGGTGTGAATCATCCAATTTTTGAGCTCCTGAAGCCAACTCCAGTGTCTCTTTAAAGTAATATTTGGGCTCCTGCTGCTGCTGCTGCCAACTTCTGCCAACTCCAGGGTGTGATTCATCCAATTTTTGGGCTCCTGAGGCCAACCCCAGGGTCTGTTTAAAGTAATGATTGGGCTCCTGCTGCTGCTGCTGCCAACTCCAGGGTGTGAATCATCCAATTTTTGGGCTCCTGAAGCCAACTCCAGTGTCTCTTTAAAGTAATATTTGGGCTCCTGCTGCTGCTGCTGCCATCTTCTGCCAACTCCAGGGTGTGATTCATCCAATTTTTGGGCTCCTGAAGCCAACCCCAGGGTCTCTTTAAAGTAATGATTGGGCTCCTGCTGCTGCTGCTGCCAACTCCAGGGTGTGAATCATCCAATTTTTGGGCTCCTGAAGCCAACCCCAGTGTCTCTTTAAAGTAATGTTTGGGCTCCTGCTGCTGCTGCCAACTCCAGGGCGTGATTCATCCAATTTTTGGGCTACTGAAGCCAACCCCAGTGTCTCTTTAAAGTAATGTTTGGGCTCCTGCTGCTGCTGCTGCCAACTCCAGGGTGTGATTCATCCAATTTTTGGGCTACTGAAGCCAACTCCAGTGTCTCTTTAAAGTAATATTTGGGCTCCTGCTGCTGCTGCTGCCAACTCCAGGGTGTGATTCATCCAATTTTTGGGCTCCTGAAGCCAACCCCAGTGTCTCTTTAAAGTAATATTTGGGCTCCTGCTGCTGCTGCTGCCAACTCCAGGGTGTGATTCATCCAATTTTTGGGCTCCTGAGGCCAACCCCAGGGTCTGTTTAAAGTAATGTTTGGGCTCCTGCTGCTGCTGCTGCCAACTCCAGGGTGTGATTCATCCAATTTTTGGGCTCCTGAAGCCAACTCCAGTGTCTCTTTAAAGTAATATTTGGGCTCCTGCTGCTGCTGCTGTCAACTCCTGCCAACTCCAGGGTGTGATTCATCCAATTTTTGGGCTCCTGAAGCCAACCCCAGGGTCTCTTTAAAGTAATGTTTGGGCTCCTGCTGCTGCTGCTGCCAACTCCAGGGTGTGATTCATCCAATTTTTGGGCTCCTGCTGCTGCCAACTCCAGTGTCTCTTTAAAGCAATGTTTGGGCTCCTGCCCCTCATAGTGATGCCACTTCAACTCTCTTGAATTCAATTGTGCCGCTCTGCGATTCTATTAGCGATGCCTCTGATCTGCATGTGATATTTCTTCAAAGTATTATTTAACTAACCCAGCACGCATCCTGTGCGTGTTACAGCAAGGCAGAATGGTTTACAACCCTATTGAGGCTCTAGGAGGCTCAGAAATAGCCGTTTTTAATAGCGATTCGTCGCGAATTTATTCGGGTCGAAATGATTTTTGTCGGAAAATTCGGCGACTCAGTCGAATCGAATTTTTCAAAAGTTCGCTCATCTCTATTGGGGAACACTGCTCTAAGGTATAAATGTTCCCTCTTCAGCAGCATTAAAAGGCTTTGTGACGACACTTTTATATGGTTTATAAACATACAGTTAAAAAAGATAGGAAAGGTTACATTCATTATGGGCCAAAACCCTGGATACTGTCTCTCTCTAGTTCGCACGAGTTTGTTCAAGTTTAAGCTTTATTTAACAAGTGTAAACTATTTTTGGTAAATGTTTGTCATTTGTTGATGCCAGGAAGTGTTGGAAAACAGCCGAACATCAACTAGCAGAAACCGGCGACCCTAAAAAGCAAAATCTAACTTTAATATAAAGGAGCACTATCGTGAAATTGTGTAATATTAAAAATCCAAATAAACACTAATGAGAGGAGGGGTCACTTATACACCTGAACTGAATAATACTCCCGCCAAGCTTGTGGTTTATTCTCCCATGGCAGGAATAAAATCCAGGGGTGACAGGTTTAATCGATCAGGGGTGACAGATCTAATCTAATGTAGGAACACATACAGCTTGAGGCTCCTAGGTAGTCAAATATGCCACTATGGGGTTAATTCAGAGCCAGGTGAGAATTCTCACTCCTTTTTTAGGAGAGAAAACTGCCATTAACTTTCATTGTCTACCGGTTGTAAATTTTCACCTGGCTCTGAATCAGCCCCAAGGTAGACAATGAAAAGAATGAAAAAGAGCAAAACCTTGAAGATTGACAGTCCAATCATATGTGGAATCCAGCCATGTCTCAGCCACACCAATAACATCAATATTTTCTTCAATGTACCAGAGCCTCAAGCTTCCCCACTTTACTTGCCAGACTTCTGGCATTTGTGAACATAGACTTTAAGTTTCTATCTAGTTTGACATGTTGAGCTTTAGTATTAGCTTCTGCAGTAATGCAGACCTAATTTTTCACTGTTGGTTTGCACCACATGGATCTCCGTATCCATCACAACAGTCTTACCCCCTTTTAATTCTCCACCCACCGTCATATGCTATCCCATAAGTAACCTATTTTCCTCTTTGTTTTCTCTCTTGCCCTCTCCCCCTCATCTCTAATTTAAATACCCCTCCACACCTTCTAGTATCCTCTACCCGCACAGCAGCCCCCCTTCCATTCAGGTGCAACTTATCTCTAGAAAACAGTTTGTACCCCAATGAAAAGTCAGGCCAGTGCTCTAGAAACCCAAATACTTCTGCCCTGCACCAGGACTTGAGCCATGCCTTTAACTCTCAAAGCTCGGACTTTCGTGTTACGGCCAACCACCATTTACACATTGAACAAAAATATCTAGATTTCCTATTTCAATATATATACTCCAGCAGGCTTGGACTGGTCTACAGGATTACCAAATAATCTCCTGGTGGGCTCCTGGGCTCAGAGGCCTCTTTGTGGGCCTTCATCACCCAGACCTGAACAATGTATAGCTTATTTGTGTCATTACAAGTGCACACTGAGACAAAACAGTCTGGCATAATTTACTGTGCATGGGCCCTGAATGTAAGCCAGTGATGCTTGCATCTATGTGAGGGGTGGGCCCCCAGAGTCAATTTTACTGGTGGATCCCAGACATCCCAGTCCAACACTGTACTTCTGGTCATGGGGAACGTGCACAGGGAAATATGGGTACAATCTATGGCACCCATTATGTTAGGGATACCATGCAGTGTGTATGGCAATTCTAGCTCAGGTCAGAGACTTTGGCAGCTGCAGTGCATTAAATTCTTCCTATAATTCAAAGAATTCTTATATTCTAAGTATACAGCACGTCCTGTTCAAGAAGATATTCCTTACACTTGGGATATACTCCAGTAGATAGCGCTGGACTGCAGAGACAGAAAAGAGGCTCCTCCCGGCCCCATAAATACCTGGCACCTCCCACAAAATCCCCAGTTCTTTTCTGCAGTCCTGGCTGCGATGACTAGAAGATGGCTCTCTCTACTCGCAAGTGAGCAGGGCTATTAGCCTGTGGCCCTGTAGGACTATTCCCACCCGTTTCCTTTTACTGCCTCCCAGCTCAGGCTGTGCTGGTTCGGGTGATGGTAGGCAGCACCGCTTTAAGGTGCTAAGGAGCGCTGCTCCAACTGCAGTCCCCCACCAAAGGGTAGGCGGTATAGGCCCATGGTGAGCCTTATGGGATGCCCCTCCCGCACTTTATGCCCCATGCCCCCTGTCCCCACAGTGGCTCCCTTTAGGCTGGCCGTTGCGTCCCCCTCGCTCTCCCTTGTAGTTCTCGGGGGGGGGGGGGGGTGCATGTACTTGTATTATTATTATGTGTGTGTATATATGCGCTGTGAATTTGTTACACTGGTTTCTTTGCTGCTGCTGCCGCCGCCGCATGTTTGTACTGCGCTCTGCGGTCGGCGGCAGCATCGCCTCAGGCGCTGCTGCGCCATCATTGGCTGGTCTGGTCAGGTGGGCGTGTTTTTGCGCTCTTCGGGGGGGCGGGCCCTGCGGATGACGCGTTTTGCATCACGGTCTCCGCGGCCCGCCCCTCATCACGGTCTCCGCGGCCCGCCTCTCGAGGTATATGCGGGCACCATTTTAGCTCTCTGCTGCGTGTGCCTGGTGTCTCACTATCGCGGTCCGTAAGTGCCCCTGCGGGCTGATTTATTATATGTATGCTGTATACAGTATTTTGCATTTCGCTTATGGGATCTTTTGCTTATGTCTTGCAGGCGGGTCAAACTTGTGGTTTCTCCCAGCCCTATCCCCTCTATTTAGTGTTAACTCTTATTGGAGGGCTATTGTATACCATTACTCCCACTTCCCTAGCGGGTTATTAGGGCATCCCGCGTTGCTTTTATTAGCGTCAATCCCTATTGGCCTGTTGTGCCATGATAATCACCATATGGAGGCTTCTCAGCATAATGTGCTCGGGGTTCCTTCGGGACAAGCCCGGCTGTGTGGCACCTGGTGTTACTCTCTTTCCTATGGAAGCTGAGGAGTTTTTTGATGTTACTGGTTATACCCCCCTGGAAGAAGGGAAATTATTCTCCGATTCAGAATCATCTGAGGATCAGCCTAGGGGTTATGCTGAGTCTGGGTCTGACCCATGGGCTTCAGATGATACTGACAGACTTTTGGCTCACATTTTTGAAGTGCTCTGTATCTCTCCTCCTGCCGTGGCCGCGCGGCAACAGGGGGAGCTGTTTCATACTGTTAAGCCACGTTTGGGGTTTCCTGAACAAGCCCACTTTAATAATCTTATTCTCAAGGAGTGGGAAATGCCTAGCCGGCTTCCTGGGATACCAAAGAGTTGGGATAAGAGGTATCTCTTTCCTGCTGAAATGGTTAAACGTTGGTCAGAGGTGGATGCACCAGTTCTGGGGTTGTCTAACACATCTGTCATGCATTCCCCTGATACTACTACCTTGAGGGATGGGGAAGACAGGCGCATGGATCAGCTAGCTTGCCATGTCTTTGCCTGTGTTGGGACCACGCTCCGTCCGGTCTGTGCCTCTGCTATCATGGCTGTTGCTGTTAAAAGCCTGCTCAGGGGTCTCTTAGACGGGGCCCCTGGTAATGCTGGCAGTGAAGAGTACAGAGTTCTTCTGCTTTGTGAGGAATTTGTTGCATATGTTCTTTCTGCTCTGGATGATACCATTAGAATGTGTGGCAGGGCTTCTGCCTTGTTGGTGGCATTACGCCGCTCGGCAGCTGACAATGCTGCAAAAAAGGCCCTCACTGGTTTTCCCTTTAAGGGGCTGCGCCTCTTTGGGGAACGTTTGGACTTGTTTGCTAAAGGTGGCAAATTACCTCAGCGTAGAAGGCAGCCCCGGCCCTTTCGGGGTTCAGGTGCCTTTTCTTCTTCCTTCAGGGGCTCCAGAATTGGACAGGGAGCTTCCTTTGCTGAAGCCCGTGGAGATTTTTGGGGCAGGGGCAGAGGACGTGGCCGCCCTGGCCCCCCCTGGGGTTCCAAGACTAAGTCCTCTCCCAAGCCCCCTCAGGCATGAATGGGCGCCCTCTCCCATCCGGGTGGGGGGACGGCTTTGGCTCTTGGCTCACGTCTGGAGGCGCCATGTCTCAGACCGGTGGATTCAGGAGGTAGTTTCCTCTGGTTACAAGATAGAGTTTGCAGCCTGGCCGCCCCCAAGATTCATCAAATCTCATGTAGCTCAAAACCCCTTGTCAGCTCAGTGTCTCCCCCTGGCTGTCCAAGGCCTTCTAGACCTAGGTGTCATCTGTCGGGTTCCCTTGAAGGAAAGGGGCAAATACCTAGGAAAGGGGCATCAGACCTATCCTGGATTTAAAGCTTCTCAACAGGTTTGTCAGATTCAGACACTTTCGCATGGAGACTCTGCGCTCAGCTGTGACTTTTCTACGCCCAGGGGACTTCATGACCTCTGTAGACATCAAGGATGCTTACCTTCACGTCCCTATCTTTCCAGGTCATCAGAGGTTCCTCAGATTCGCTCTGGAGGCTCAGCACTACCAATTTGTGGCCTTGCCCTTCGGCCTCACTTCGGCCCCCAGGGTATTCACCAAGGTGCTGGCAGGAGTGATGGCCCTGCTGAGATCTCAGGGCATCCGCATTCTTCCCTACCTGGACGACATGCTTATTTCCAACCAGTCCTTCCAGCAGGCAGAGCTGGACACTCAGAGGGTGGTGTCCACTCTGGAGTCATTCGGCTGGGTGATCAATCACCCCAAATCTTCCCTGTCTCCTTCCATGGTGAAGTCTTTTCTGGGCATGATTTTGGATTCAGCCCAGGTCAAGATCTTTCTTCCTCAGCAGAAGGTGGAGGTCCTTCAAGAGAAAGTTCAGCTCCTGCTGTCTTGTCCCCATCCATCCATCAGGCAGGGAATGCAGCTGGTGGGCCTGATGGTGTCCTGCTTCGAGGCGGTTCCATATGCTCAGTTCCATATGAAGCCTCTTCACCTCTTGTCAGTATGGGATCGGGACCCTTTGTCCCTGGATCAGGTGTTTGTCTTGTCCCCTCAGGTCAGGCGGTCTCTAGTGTGGTGGTTGGTCTCAGGGAACCTGCTGGGGGGCAGGTCCTTTCTGGCCCCCTGCTGGGAGACTGTCACCATGGATGCCAGTCTGACAGGTTGGGGGTGATTCTGGAAGTTCCAGGGTCAGTGGGGCCCTCGGGAGGCCCATGCCCCTATCAACATTCTGGAATTGAGGGCAATCAGGTTGGTTCTCGCCCACTTAACCCCTCACTTGAGGGGTCGGGCTGTTCAGGTCCGCTCAGACAACCAGACGGCGATTTTCCTGGGTGGAGGAAAATGTTCCCTGCATCTCAGCTGTGTACATCCCGGGGGTGGAGAATCTGGAGGCAGACTCTCTGAGCAGGGGGACCTCTCATCTGGGAGAGTGGTCCCTCAGCAGCAGGGTGTTTCGCTCCCTGTGCCACCGCTGAGGTCAGCCGGACGTGGATCTATTTGCGTCTCGTCACAGTCACAAGCTTCCAGTCTTTGTCTCTCTGTCCCAGGATCCTCTGGCCTTGGCCACAGATGCCCTGGCAATGTCCTGGACTGGGTTCCAGCTACGGTATGTGTTTCCACTGCTGGGCAGGGTGCTGCGCAAGATAGTTCAGGAAGGGGTGCCAGCCATCCTGGTGGCCCCCTGTTGGCCAAGAAGAGTGTGGTTCGCAGACATCATGCAGTTGGCAGTAGATCAGTTCGCTCTACCACAGGTTCCAGATCTGCTCACTCAGGGACACCTACGCTACCCCAATTTACATACGCTGGCTTTGACGGCCCGGCTGTTGAATCCTCCATCTTGATGGAAAAAGGGCTGCCTGCCTCAGTGGTGAATACCATGATCAGGGCTAGGAAGGGGTCCTCTTCTTCCATCTATTACAAGGTCTGGCGTACTTACACTGACTGGTGTGAGTCCCACTCGCTTCCCTGTCGTGTGTTTTCTATTCCTAGGATTCTGGAATTTCTCCAACATGATTTGGATCTGGGTCTTCAGCTCAGTACTCTGAAAGGTCATGTGTCTGCTTTGGCTATTTTCTCCCAAAGATCCTTTGCTCAGCATCCCCTGGTCAAAACTTTTTTCCAAGGGGTTGCTCACGTGCGTCCCCCTCGTAGGCTATGTCACCAGTCTGGGACTTGAACTTGGTCTTGTCTGCCCTGCAGGGGTCTCCCTTTGAGCCCTTGCAAGGGGCCCCTTTGTACATTCTTACGCTTAAGGTGGTCTTTTTGGTGGGTATCACTTCTGTTAGGTGTGTTTCTGAGTTGCCGGCACTTTCCATCAAGCCTCCTTATTTTGAGAAACACCAGGACAAGGTGGTGTTTCGTTTTAAGCCAGATTTTCTACCTAAGGTTGTTTCTGCTTTTATCTCAATCAGGACATTGTTTTGCCTTCTCTGTGTCCTAATCCTAGTAACCCTAAGGAAAGGGTTTTGCGTTCTTTGGATGTAGTCAGAACTCTGAAGTTCTATTTGGTGGCTACTGAATCCTTCTGGAAGACTGATGCTCTTTTTGTGCTTCCAGCTGGACCTAAGAAAGGCCTGGCTCCGGCTAAGTCCACTATCAGTAAGTGGACACGTCAGGCTGTGATTCAGGCCTACTCTGCCAAGGGGAAGGATCCTCCCTTCCGCCTTACTGCTCATTCTACTCGTGCTATTGGTGCCTCTTGGGCTTTCCAGCACCAAGCTTCTGTTGAACAAGTTTGCAAGACCGCTACCTGGTCTTCTGTTCATACTTTTTCAAAGTTTTACAAGGCAGCTGATGCTGCTTTTGGCCACAAGGTTCTGCAGGCGGCAGTGGTTTAAGCTGTCTGCTGTTACTTTTGGGGATCCCACCCTACCTTACGGACACTGCTATAGGATGTCCCAAATGTAAGGAATATCTTCTGGAACAGGACATGCTGTATACTTAGAATAATAAAATTCTGTGATTAGTCACCTGTAGAATTGGTAGTATATGTATACAGCACGTCTTGTTCCACCCCACCCTTGTTTTCATTATCTTTAGTTACCTCTTTATGGTGAGTGTTTTATGTTCAAATTTTCATATAATGGTTATAGTTCTCCCGGTCTCTTGCTAACTGCTTTTCAATACTGGGGATTTTGTGGGAGGTCCCGGGTATTTATGGGGCCGGGAGGAGCCTCTTTTCTGTCTCTGCAGTCCAGCACCATCTACTGGAGTATATCCCAAGTGTAAGGAATATCTTCTGGAACAGGACGTGCTGTATACATATAATACCTATTCTTCAGGTGAGTAATCACAGAATTGTATTTTTACTGCTGTAAAGCGCTCTTGTCTTTGCTATTTGCCTGTGATCCCTTAAAAATAAAAACATATTGGTGTAGGGTCCCACTCTCCTTAAGTAAATGGAGTGTAGTCCCCCCTCCCTAGTAAAATCCCCCGGGCTAGTAGACCAGCACGTGAAGGTGGAGCGGTCACCTCCCAGCCCTGAAGGCTACCAGCCTGCATAGTCCTCACAGGCTGTGGGCTCCTCTGCACTTCCCTGGGCTTTGAGGATGCAGGAAAAGGGGCGGGGGGTTATGGTAAGACATCCGCTTGCTCGCAGGTGACTTGCCAGCCCCTCATACCCTGTGAACTGATATAGGGGTCTCAAGGACAGCTTACTAATTCACAAAGGTTTAAATGTAAAAAAAAAGCACACTGACACACTTATTATTTTCTTTAATCATCTCAATTCCGTCATTGATCCTGATGTCCTGTGCCACTGCAGCTGACGGCCAAAAGTGATTATAGGAAACCAGGCACAGGGGCCGGGCACTCGGAACTCCTCCCTGTGCATGGTTTACTACAATCACTTCCAGCTGTCAGTTGCAGTGGTGCAGGGCATTAGGATCAGCGATGGAATTGATTACTATCAGCTTCTGACAGCTCTCACTCTGCCGGAAGTGGCATTTTATACCAAGTGAGTTGATGTAATCTCACTTCCAGTATAAAAGGGCCATACCTGCAAGATGCCATAAGCATTTTCTGCCCCGGGGGGGATTGGAGGCACCTTGGGGAAGAGGAGACATCTCTGGAGATTTTTCTTGCCATGTACCTGCTAATCTCGCCAGGGAAGGACGATATTTACTAAAGTTCCAGGTGCAGCACAGTAAAGCATACTCACACCACAAGTTGAAGTCCAGTCTAGCAATGATCCCCTCCACCCTGCCCCCTTCCCCCAGCGCTGTGGCAGGGTGGAGGGATTAAAACAGCTTATCGTCCAGTATATAGCACTTTTCTCATATTGCTTCTGTTCCAGGGTGAAACCATTTTGGATATGATGTACAGAGCACATTGCCCTGTCCACACATTCTCAAAACGGGGGATGCACAATGTCTGTGTGGAAAAATGTTGTTTTTTCTTATAACCCTCCCCCCCATGCCCTGCCTCAACACTAGCAGAGGAAGGCAGGGTGGGACGTGGAGGTCATTGCAACAATGGGCTTTCACTTGAGCTAAACATGTGCAAAACAAAGAAAAATAGGGAATAAAATGTGGGAAAAAATGTGGGTAATCCTAAAGCCATATTACAGGTTTGTATTTCTTTTTTAAATAACCTTTGTTAGAGATGAGCAAATTTCTCTAAAAATATTTTAGAATGAAAAACCCTGAGGAAGTAGTGTGGTCACACTACGATACGCGTTGGCGACGGTTTGTGGGGGCGCCCCTGGTCGGTTTGTACACGTGCTCACTGTTCTCTTTCCTTTGTGCTCACTCAGGTGCGCTGTCTTGCACCTGGCCTGGTTCACATTGGTTTATAGCAGATGCATTGATGCGTCCTCTATAGTAGATGCACTGATGTGTTCTTTTGATTGTATTTTGTTTGGTATATTGTCTGCACTTTGCACTTATTTTGCATATTTGCACATATTTGATTGAATAGATAAAAGAGATAAATTATTATGTATTTAGTTTCTATGGTTGAAATGACTCCACTTATTATGTATTTTATTTAAGACCTTCGGCGCCCCTTGGTGTTGTGTTGTGTTGTACTTGTAATGTAATTTGTTTGTATGTGCTTTTAACTTGAAGCTTATTATGCAATAAATTGAGATTTTCATTATATATATAGTGGGGTGGTGCCACTTTTTCTATAACACTTTTTGGGAGGTGTGGTCCTCTCCCTGAGTGTCTTTTGTCAATATTTTAGAATGATTTGCTGATTTCCCTGAGGAAATTTGGTTTATGAATCTCTCTGAAAAGGTAAAAAACAGAATTCACCAGCATCGGTGTTGTCCTCATCATCTGGTGGGCCTTTGGCATCTTCTTGCAGGACGGAGGGGGCACAGACCCTCTGCCCTGCACTGGGCTCGCTCCTGTCACAAGGAAGGCTTTTTAAAATGGAGTGATCTGCCGTGAAAACGAAAATGAATACATCAGAGAAAATTTCACTACACTGTGAATGATAGGGGCTGTAATGGGCTTTTCCTGCAGCTCACTGCTCGCTATTTCCCATCCCTGCAACAGGGTGTGAGCAACTGGATGCCCAATGCAGAGCAGAGGGTCTGTGCCCTCAATTCTGCTAGAAGATGCGGGAGGAGAGCAGCAGAAGACATGGGACCCGGAGCTGATTAGTAAAAAAGGGCATATGTACTGGTGTAAAATTAGGCCTAGTTAAAGGACTATTTTACTAAAACAATTGGGTCTATGATCAGAACATCCAGAACACTGGAGCCCCTTCCCCCTGCACAAAACCCCCCCAAATGCCCATAAATCTTACCTTTCCCTCACCCCTCCGCTGCGAATACAGCACCACAATTGGCCACATTCCAGTGGGAAGAACAATGGCACCTCTCTCTACCCAGGTGGGAGCCCAGTGCTTGAAAAAGAATGAAAAGATATATAGTGACAGATAAATATGAGATAGATAGATAGATAGATAGATAGATAAATAGATAGATAGATAGATATTAAGAAAGGAGATGGATAGCAATGAAATAATAAAGAGAAAAAAATAGACTAACTGGAGGTAACGATAGATAGATGATCGATGATAGATAGATTGTATAGATAGTGTAATGAATGAAAAAGACTCAAAAGAAAGAAAGTTAGAAAGAATAAACAAATAGATAAATAGATAGATAGATAGATAGAATGAAAAGACAGACCATAGATTGATGTATAGATAGATATGAGATAGATAGATAGATAGATAGATAGATAGATAGATAGATAGGGATAGATAGAATGAAAAGACAGATAGATATATAGGGATAGATAGAATGAAAAGATAGATAGATAGATAGATAGATAGATAGATAGATAGATAGAATGAAAAGACAGATAGATAGATATATAGGGATAGATAGAATGAAAAGACAGATAGATATATAGGGATAGATAGAATGAAAAGACAGATAGATAGATAGATAGATAGATAGATAGACAGATAGATAGATAGAATGACCATAGATAGATGGATATATAGATAGAACAGCTGGATTGATAGATAATGAAAATATATATAAATAGATAGATAGAAAGATATATCGAGATAGATAGAATGAAAAGACAGATATATAGATAGATATATACAGATAGATTGCTAGATAATATAAATGTATATAGATAGATAGAATGAAAAGACAGACAGATAGATATATATGGATTGATAGTGAAAAGATAGATAGATAGAAAGAATGAAAAGACATACTATAGCTAGAGGGAGAGATAGGGAATGTGGAACACAGAATGCCATGGCACTTACCCTCAAACTTCCCCATCAGCAGTAGCAGGCCAGGCATTGGCAGCTCCTAGTCTTGCTTACCACACTCTTCGTTTCCCCAGGGGGAGATAACCACACCCCCTTGCTCACTTCTTCCCTAGCTCAGCACAGCTTAGAGCGTGTGGAAGGGGAGGGATCTATGAATTGGAGGGGAGGGGTACACATCCTGTGCTGATAGGCTATGGATGAGTGCTGTGCCTCCTCCCTCCTATGACCTGGGGCCCTGCTGTCATCTCTGTGCAGGGTCACCTCCTTCCTGAGCGATGTGTGGGGGTGTGCAATCGTGCAGCCACCCACCTTAAAGGGAACACTGGTGAGAACGTTGGCACCTGTCTGCCACCACCTCCACGCCCATCAGATCTTGCCAACATTGGACGGACTCGTCGCCTCTGGGTGGACCGCACTCTTTGGCAGAATTCTTTCTAGACACTTGGGCCCCCGACTAGCTATGCCCGATTGGCTTGAATGGCTATTCACTTGCGACCCTGATTAACTAAACCTATTCCTAAATGCATGCAAATGCAGGCATTTCATTTATTTATGTGCATGATAGCCTCCTGCTGGTTGCGGAAGAACAGCAAGAGTGCCATATTGTGGATAGTGTGTGTGTCATCTGATGCTCCCCAGCGGATCCCAGAAGTTGGCATACGTCAGAACATTGTTGCGTCGGCATACGTAGTTACTTATAAGGGAAGTATACATTGTCAAAGTGGAGACATGTGGAGAAGGCACCACCTCACTTCTGCAGTTTTCATTGTGGCCAAGATGGCAGGAATAAAATGTATGCACAAAAGCCGGACAGCTGAACCAAGCCCTGCCCTGCTGGATGATCGCCATGGATCATGGCACCACAGCCCGCCTGCAAAGCTCACGCCAACATACACTCAGGAAAATTCAGAGCAGTGGCAGGCAAAGTACTAGGACAAGCCAAAACAGTCCCATCCATAGTGCTAGGCCAAACAAGAGCTCTTCAAGAAAAAGTGCTAAGGGCCAAATCAAGATTTGTATATGGTAAGTTTAATGTGGTCAAACTGGTGATCCATGAACATCATCCAGTTTTTTTGTAAATTTTGACTGTGTATATATAATAACAACAAGCTAAATTATGTGTCTGGCCCTACA
>JAQIHN010000349.1:0-26664 GCA_027917425.1 Gastrophryne carolinensis
AATACACCCAAACAATGAAAGACAGTATATAAGTTATAACACAGTTCCTTTCAGCCATTACATCTCTTTAGATTTCTACCTTGTATGTGGCTAGACAAGCCAGGCACAGATGACTCCATTAGGCACCTTCTTACAACACGGCTGCGTATCTGTTTTTTTCCTAAACAAGCAATCATTCCCCCTCCGGAATGAGATTGCCGGGCCACTTTGCTCCTTGTTAATGTTTATAGAAGAGATTGCGCCTGATATAATCCAAAATACTGTTTAACAGGCGACTGGTGTCTCTCGCAAGCAGCAAATTGGCTTAGAGGAGCAGGTGAAGTGTTAAGGTGCAAATTGATCAACAACAGACATTAGGCATTTTTTTTCCTCGCTTCCAAGGAGTTCTAAGGATGGTGTCTTCAAACAAGACAAAGTGATGAAACAACAACATCATGGAGATGCTCCTATAGTTACATCTATACACTACACACAGGGACTTTGTTCTCTAATTCTCTCTGTTTTGAAACGTATAGGCCTTGATCCTAATTAAATGCAAGGGTTTTGGAGTGTTGAGTTGAGGTGAGTTTCAGAATCAGAATTACAGTGAGAATCAGGGTTATTTCGTAAGGTAAATAAGTTACATACATACAAACATTTTTTGTTGCAGGAAGGCTCAGTACATTTGGTAGAGGACAAAAACATTTAGCAATACATCTTCGACATTGGCAAAATACGGAATTGCATCCCCAGTTTCTGTGTAGACTGTGGAATGCTCCAGTGCATGTAAATGCACAGTTGCAGCCACAGATGAATACAGCAGCGTGGGAGTCACCGGTGAAGGGATTCCCATGTCAAGGCTTCCTGATTTTGCATGTCCAAGGACAGGCTAAAGGCCACCACTGGAGCCTTTTAGACACCAGGTATGGCTATTAAGGCTTTTGAGCCACTTTAAAATGCATTTCTGTCCCTATTATATTTGGTAAAAAACCCAGTACCAGGGTTTCAGTGTAACGGATTGGGGGTAATTCGAAAGGTTTGCCTAGGCTTAGTTGCAAGTGCCTCTCTATTATGTTTGGATAGCCTGTCTATCAATACACAATTAGGGAAGAACAAAAGCCTCCATGGAATCTAAAAGACAGGCAGATTTCCTCATCTTATGGGTATCCTCATTTAGGTCCTTCTGTATGACCCCCCCCATTGCCTGATATACCTATGCAAGCTGTGGTAGACCTTTCTGAATATTTATTCTTTACTAGCTCATCTCAAGTCAGATCGGCTAATTAGGTAATTAATGGAGTGCTTGTGTTATGGGATTGCCATAAGGTGATCCAGGGGCTTTCACACAGCGGGGTCACTCCCAAATTCGTATGCCCTGCTTGAGAGGCAAAATACCCGGGCGAGGGAGAATCTCAGCATGAAAATCCTCTCCTGCCCTTCATTGAGTGCTCCAATGGGGCAGTTCAATATGTGGGGGCAGAATTTTTGACTCATCTGTAAACAGCACCCTATGGGGTATCCAGTCAAACTTGGAAAGACTTTCCTGTCCTCCATCCAACGTTGGATAGTCTCTTTAAGTCTAAAAATATAATTAAATTGTAACTGATTTGTATCCCGCCCCACGCACAATAATTTTAAACTTTCAGAGTACTAGCTCTAAGCATTGAAACTGGAGGGGATCCACATCAAAATGTTTCCATGGGGCTCCATTTGTCTTTACCCCCCCTGCCAGACATGATAAAGAAACAAAAAGGAAAAGCTGGTAGCAGTGCTGCTGTGCAAGGAGCAAGGCAAAAAGTCATTAAAAACAGCCAGGAGGTCTGATTCTGAAAACTAGTGAAACTTGAAAAGATGTATGTGCCGCTGCCGCTTTCAATGAGTTCCATGTTTCATCTTGCTATAAAATCTCATCTCCTTGTGCCGAGCGGTGTCAGAAGCCAATCCAAATCCATCAGCGCTGTAATTCTATCCATGCACCGCTGAGAGAGGTCCGGGCTTTTCAACATTTAAGCACGCGGCTTGTAATGAAGGATATCTGTAACTGATTGGAAGTAACAAAGTTTCACTGCTGCTCCCTATCTGCTAAGCAGTTATTATTACCGGGCGACACTGGCGCCAAACTGAATAGAGGGGAGAGCAGAGTCTCCTGCCCAACACATGCCCTACCTGCCTCCATAGAGACAAGCTCATTTTTATAAATGACTAACAAGAAACACACAGGCACCCTCCTGTTACAGAATGCAAAATAGTGCAGTGAGGCAAGGATTTACATTTACAATTCTTACTGACTTTCTATAACAATATTTTATATATGTATTATGTTCAGTTATAAAAACTGAAATAAATATATATATATATATATATATATATATATATATTGTTTACATAAAAATACTGATATTGTTTTCCCTTACTTTTTATGTCTTCCATTTAATGTTTTTCTATTTTTGGGTTGGGAGTATTTGAAATATACAAAGTTCAGCAGCATGTTTCTCTCATATCACCCCTGACAAAGGGCATGTGTCGAAATGCGTAGAAGCAAATTATAGATTATTTAAGAATTCTGCTACAATTTGATCCAATGTTTACAGTGCAAAGAAGTTAATATGTAAATATGTATTCTACTGCTGTTGAAGTGTAGTGAAAATGCAGTAATGTGCATTTTTAAAGGAATAAAAATAGAATAATTTAATTCTACCTGGTCGGGTTGGGGTTAGATGAATGTGAGGCAAGGTGGAGGATCTTAAAAGAAAAAGGAATGGAACAGCCAGCCCCCCGCCCCGCACACTACGACACATTATTGCTAAATTTGCAGTGGTGGACACAACCAAAAATGAATTAGTATTGTAGGCATGGCTGACCTTAGGGTAAGTCTCGGTCTGAGCAAGATTTCAGGATGGCACCCCCTAGACACACACACACTCAAATGGAAAATGAGCAATGAGGGGGGTGGAGGCAAGAAATTCAGAGGGAATGCAGAAAGAGAAAGACTGAAAGGACAAAAGAGAGAAATAGAAGAGAAATGTGGATAAGAGAAGGGAGTTGGCACTAAGGTGAAAAGAAAGAGAGAGTGGAGGGAATGTAAAAAAAAGAGAAAGAAGGGGAAAATATACAAAAATATTGAGGATGCCATAGAAAGTAAGAGAAAGAAGAAGCTTGAATGAATGTGACATACAAAAGATGGAGAGAATGTAAAATAAGAGCAAGATGCAGGGAATGTGGAATAACAAAAGAGAGAGCGTGATGAACAGGACAAGAAAAAGTGATTTTAGCGAGATAGGGAGATAGGAAAAACTAACAGGCTGATTCATTAATAGCGCCAGGTAGCGACAGATGAGCGACAGTAGCGTTATTTTCACAGCGCCCGCTAGTATTCGCTGTGCTTGGCCGTTGTTCGGCTGTTGACAGCGACTCAGTCGGTGTGCGGTAATGTTGAATACGGGGTTAGGAGTCGCAGTTTGACAGGTTCCGCGCTGTATGGGAGCGCATGACAGCGAACGGCCATAGCGAACGGCTCCCAGCATATTCATTAACAAATCACCTCCAAAAATTCTCGCGCTGTGAAATGCTTGTTTAAACCCCAGAGCGCTGGCGGTGATGGGTTAAAAGTAGTTTTTTAACCCCCAAACAACCATATTTTGACAAAAAAAAAAAAAAACATGTTTTTCAAAACTTTTTGTAATATGAATACATTAATATCAGACCTGTAATATCAATTCTGCACAATTTTTTTTTTTTTTTTATTTTTAACCTTAAAAAAAAAAAAATAACATTGCAGAAGTGGTCACAGAATTTTTGACATTTAAAAAATAAAAATAAAAAAATAATAGCAATTAATTATGAATATTTAAAGATTGCTCCATTGAAATGCATTGGAGAGCGCCAGGTAGCGAGAGGTCATACCTGTCGCTGTTCAAGGTCGCTCGCTGGCGCTGTGGGGTGAGGCTGGAATAATGATGAATGATTCGCTATCTGGCGCTGTCAGTCGCTAAGCAGGATCGGCTTGATAAATGTGTGATTGCGGAGGGGAGCCGGCGTTCTCGTGGCGGTGAGCGTCATTACCGTTCGCTCACCATTCGCTACCTGGCGCTATCCCTTGTTAAATAAGGGCCTAAGTGTTGTTGGTGCTACACCGATACCACAACTATTCATATGTTGTAGCAATGCCTCACCATCAGTAGCTTTTGAAACAATACTTTACTCCTGATTAATAGGTGGTGCAATAAAGATATTAGACTTGATCAAGCAGAACACGCCTGTCTCAGCATACTACCCCAGAAGAAAAAATATTTTACATACAGTATGTTTGGCAGTGTATGTAGCAAAAAAAATGGAAGCAATCAATTCCCCCCCACACTCAAATTCTGGAGACAGCAGACGAAGAAGGTCATTAAACAAGTGCTTTCTTTTAATTATAAGGATAAGGAAGAAGATATGCTCCTAGATCTCTCAAAGCAGCCGACAACCAAGTGACGATGGCGGCCAATAACAGCGCTCTATTTCTAATTTAACTTTAGAGCCACATTTATCATATATATATATATATATATATATATATACTTTCCAGTGTCAGACTGGAGTATCATGATGAACAGAAATAGGAAATAAGGCTGCTATGGCTTCTAGAAACATTTTCATCTGTAAGATATTGGGAGCCTACGTTTGGGTAGATGTGGGGGCTGCTAATGTGTAAGGGAAAATGAATAGAATAGTTCTATAGTTCTTTATTTGCCAAGTATATAAAGACATAAAGTACATACAAGAAATCTTTTCGCCAAGAGGTTAAGGAGGAGATGGGGAAATGATAACAATAATATATTATAACTTTGCAGCACTTACACACAGAACAATTAGCTATTGTAATAGTGGTTCCATTTGTAGTCAGTTATAGAATCGTTCATACTGGATTCCTGGCGGACCTTAGAGATGATGCTCCAGGTGTTCAACTGTTCAATGGCCTTGGGGCGAAAAAGTGTTTTTATGTTGTGAGGTCTTTATAAAAGGGACTAGACGGCCTGGTGGGAGCTGCTGTAGGAAGGAAAAGCCTGGGTGCATTGAATCTTGGATGATCTTTTTCGCCCTTGTTTTGAGTCTGTCATTGAAAAGATCTTGGATAGATGGCAGGGGACTTCCAATTATCTTTTCCGCTGTTTTGACTATTCTTTGTAGATGGAGCTTATTTTTCCTGTTAGCGCCACAATACCAAATAGTGAAGGAGGAACATACAGTATTACTGAAGCAATGACCCCATTGTAGAATAGGGTTAGCAGCTTCTTTAACAAGGCCATACCTCTTGAGTTGGTGCAGGAAGCAGAGCCTTTGTTGTCCCCTTGATCAGTAATGCTGTAATATTCCTGGCTCACTTAAAGTGGACCAAAACTGGTCTTTGAGACTGATTCCTTTCCCTTGATGTTTGCCCACAATCCTTACCTCTCTCTCGAGCCCACAGCGCATTTGTGGGTGACGACGGCATCATTCGCATCCTCCTTCGGCTGTGCTTCTATTTATTATTATTATTATTATTATTATTATTATTGTTTATTTATATAGCGCCATCAACTTCCGTAGCGCTTTACATGGTATGATTACAGGCAGGGTAAAACATATAGTACAGAGAACAATACAAAATTAGAAAAACCAAGTGTTGTGAGCACAGGAGACAATAGGGAGGAGTGCCCTGCCCTTGCGCGCTTACAGTCTAAAGGATGGAGGTGGAGACAAAGGGGGCGGGGTCACAAGTGGTAGAGCTTGAATATGGCTGCATGTGCCATTGAAGGTTATTCAGCTTTTCCACCCGCAATTTAATCTGCATAGCCAGAGAACACCCTGCTCTCTCTTTTCTGTCCCCCTATTTTATTTCATAGAAACATAGAAGGTTGACGGCAGAAGGAGACCATACGGTCCATCTAGTCTGCCCTTATGTGTATACTGTATGTACTCTTTATCTTAGGATAGATGTGTGCTTATCCCAGGCATGTTTAAATTCAGTGATTGTTGATTTTTCAACTACCTCTGCTGCTTGTAATATTTTCTAACATTGCTCCTGATCTTCCCCCGACTAGCTTCAGGTTGTGCCCCCTTGTTCTATCATTAAGTTTCTTCTTAAAAACACTTCCCTCCTCAACCTTATTCAATCCTTTCACATATGTAAAGGTCTCAATCATGTCCCCCCTCTCCCTTCTTTCCTCCAGACTGTACAAATTAAGTTCTTTAAGTCTCTCCTGATAAGTTTTAAGTTTAAGTCCTTCCACCATTTTCGTTGCCGGCCTTTGGACACGTTCTATTTAAATAATGTCTTTTTGCAGGTAAGGTCTCCAGAACTGCACACAGTATTCTAGCTGTGGCCTTACCAGGGCTCTATACAGCGGCATCACAACCTACTGGTGATGCCTCGAGCTATTATCATCATTATCATTTCATTATACTTAAAGTGTAAGTTCACTTTCAATTAAATTTTTGAAAGTGTATATTTTTGTGTGGCTAAATGATGTCCTTCACCCTGAATAAGAGTCTATCTTATATGTTTCTCCCACCCTGTACATACAGATTTCTCACATTAAAAATCATCCTACCTGCATCTACTGCATTTTCTGAGCCTTTAACCCTTTTGTTGCCAACGTAACACCTACGTGCTGGCTTGGCTGGGCCTTAAGTGCCAAGCCCGTAGGTGTTACGTGCTCGACTTTCCCCGCTGCTAGTTAAAAAAATAAAAATGAAAAATACTCACCTGACCCCTCGTTGGATCCGGCCGGGTCTCCTCTTTAATTTGGTGCCATCTGATTCCCCGTGGAGGGTCGGATGGCTCCAGGAGAGCCCCCGGAATAGCCGCCCCCCCCCCCGATTCGGCAGTCGCGCTGCCTCCCGCCGGGTCTTCTCTTCACTGGGGGGGTCTCCGATCTCCCCCCAGCCTCTTCCGTGGCGAGGAGAGGGCAGAAAATGCCCTCTCCCCCCACTTCCTGGATCGCGACTGCTAGCCCCGCCCCCAGCAGCCGGATGTCACCAGCAGCCGGCTTCTTCAGTCCAAGCACCGAGACTCTGAATCAGTCTGCTCGGTGCTTAGAGCAGAGAACAGAGGAGGAGGAGGGGGCTGTGATGCCCCCCCCCTCCCCAGGCTCTCTCCTCCAAACACACGACCAGACTGTCAGCGGAGATCGCCGGGGGACACAGGATCAGAGGTGAGTAAAGTTTAAAAAAAAGAATAATTAAGATCTTTTTTTATTTATGTGTCTGTGTTTTTTTTTTCCAACATTTAACCCCTTGTGAACTGGTAGGGGGTCCATGAGACCCCTTATACCAGTTCACAAGGCTGGGGGGGTGGCCTGCCCTAGCGGGTGACTTGCCATTAACCCCCAGCACCCCCATTACCTGCCTCCCCAAAGCCCAGGGGGGGCAGAAGAGCCCTGGGCCCACATAGGCTATGTGGGCTCGTAGGCTGCAGGGTGGGGGGCCACAAAAGCTGGCCCCCCACTCTGTGCGTACAAGCCCCCATAGCTGGTCCTGGGCTGGTTACTTTGGGTAAGGGGGACCCCACGTCATTTTTTTTTTGATTTTTAAGGGAGGGGGGACCCTATGTCATTTTTTTTTAATTAACCCTTTTGTGTTCTGTCATCCAGCAGCTATAAAAGGCTTCCAGCAGGTGAGCAGAAGCCAGTGATCGCTGAGGGACACAGTGCTCCAGGATGGATGGGAGGTAAGTATTAAAAAAAATAAATAAGTAAATAAAATAATTTTTTCTTTTTGCATGTGTGTGTTTTTTTTTACATTTAACCCCTTGTGAACTGGTAAGGGGTCCATGACCCCTATACCAGTTCACAAGGCTGGGGGGGTGGCAAGTCACCTGTGACTAGCGGGTGACTTGCCATTAACCCCTGGCACCCCCATTACCTGCCTCCCCAAAGCCTGGGGGGGTAGAAGAGCCCGGGCCAACGGGCTATGCGGGCTTGTAGCTGAAAGCCACAAAAGCTGGCCCCTGTGCCCTGTTTCTACAAGCCCTGCATAGCTGGTCCCGGGCTGATTACTTTGGGTAAGGGGGACCCCATGTCAATTTTTGGGGGGGATTGTTAAGGGTTTTTAACCCTTAAACCCCCCCCCCAAAAAAATGCCCCCCCCCCCCGGGAGGGTAGTTGTATTTTATTTGTAAATGTTATAAAATGTTATAAAGTATTTGTTTCAGTTAGGGGGGTCTCCTGGGCAGGAACGGGGGGCTAACGATAAATATGTGGTACCGTTCTAATCGGTAGAAATGGGGCTTTCCCATGCAATATGCTTTTCCTTAATAAAATAAATTTTTTTATTTAAAATAAAGGAGGCAATTTTCTAAAAATGTTTTTATTTATTTATTTTTTTTTTACTTAATAATATTGTAAAAAACAAAATAACATTTACAAACAAGACATTTCATGTTAAAGCCTAAACTCTGCTGCAAAAAAATATAAATATAATTTTCCTGAAAATTCCAGCAAAAATGGCGCAAAACATGGCGCAAAATGGGGAAAAATGACCTGTCAACAGAGGGTGACAAAATCTCAAGTAGGCTGGCAATTAAAAGAGTTAATAGTACCTCTGCATGTTGGGTATTGTTCTGTTCGGGGGATCTTGCGCTTTCAGATTTAGTTTGTTTTTTCTGGTGTGCAGCTTTATATTTTAGGAAAAGGTGTTTTTTATTCAGCTTTTTTATACATTTTTTAGGGAAACCCTGCGCAACCAAAGAATTCTTTGAGGGATTAATTCCAGAAAGATGAGCCCACTACAACAAGCTGGCTACGCTTAGAAAGCTTAACATGTGTACTTTCAGTGAATATATGGTTTATGGGGGATATTACAAATGTAAAGGGTTGTTTTGGTTGAAAAATCACAAGGTGCGCACTTTGTCTGCAGAACTGACATTTTCAAGTAAAATTACCGTTACGCACATGCTTCACTTTGGGGTGTTTGGCAACTCTTCCCTTGACAGAACCTATGCATGTTGGGTGTTGTTCTGTTCGGGGGATGTTGCTTTTTCAGATTAAACTTGTTTTTTATTGTTTGTATATAGTTTTCTTAGGAAAATGTGGCTTTGATTCTGCTTTTTTTAACCATTTTTTAGGGAAACTCTTTGCAACCAAAGAATACATTGAGGAATTACTTCCAGAAAACTATGGGCACATCAACAAGCCTGGTACACCTAGAAAGCTTGAGGTGTGTACTTCCAGAGAATATATAGTTTGTTGGGGGTATTTCAAATGTAAATAAGATTTTATTGACAAACTTACATTTTTTATTACAAAAAAACCCTACAAATTGTAAAAAAATATTTTTTTTAATTTTTTTTTTCACATATTTCAACCAAAATTATTGAGAATACACCTAAAAATTACAAACAAGACATTTCATGTTAAAGCCCAGACTCTGCTGAAAAAAACAATATATCATTTTCCTGGGAAATCCCTAGAAATCCTTTCAAAAATCACAGTTGAACATAGGGAGCGCAAAGTAGTGCACACACATTTGTAACATCAGTGGAAAAAATGCAGGTCAGCAACTTGGGTCCATCTTTTTGGCACAAATACTTTCAAAACTTCCATTGAAAGTGGACTTACCCTTTACATTTTCTCTGTTACTAGTACCCACACCTCACCATATACTGACTCGGGGGCATAGCTAGGGGGGAGCAGGGGGGGGGGCATGTGTCCCGGGTGCAGCAGGTCAGGGGGGGGCACAATTTCAAATCTTTGCCAGGAGTGCCAGAAAGCCTAGCTACTCCTCTGTCTTTCTATTTTCAGATTGCACCCATCTGTTGTTTCTCTGTGCCCCATTTTTATATCCTAACTGTAGCTAGACTGTTCAAGCAATGGCAAAAATAAGGCAGAAAGCAGCCCATTCAATTCAATGGCTCCAGGACCTCACAAAACACTTCCACTCTGTCCCTTACTGCTTTGCTGCTTTCAGCATATGAGAGCACAGCAAGCCGCATTGGTCCCGTAGCTGTCTCTGCCAATAACACATGACCCATGACTCATAAAGACATGCCTTTCCCAGCGCAACAATGACACAGAAAAGCCAGCAAAGAAATCAGTTTCATTTAGAAAACATAAGGGATTTACATCTAATCAGAGACTATGAAATGACTCATTTTACCCTGTTCCCAAGAGGGATAAGGGGGGAGAAAGTTAAAGCTTTCCTGGACAGGGACTTTAAATAGCACCAGAAGAGAGAAGGTTTTCCTCCCACCCCTAAGATAAATCCAAGGCTAGGAACAAGACAGAGGGATTAGTAATGGGATCGCTACAGCAGCTTAGTAAAAAGAAACCTGTTGCTAGCTCGGGACCTCAGCCCCAATTGTTTCCCCTGCGCAACTTTACAGCCTTTTGAAAGCCATTAATGAGCGCTCTAATAACGATAGCAAATCAGTCACTTTGAATGGATCAGTTATTAAGCACTCGAGACGGATTCCGCAGGTAGCCACGGCAGGCGCCGCTCTTTGTGCCGGCGTGCTTTAACGCGCTGCGGAGTAATTCATTTCACAAGCCGGTTGTATGAATTAACAGCACGAGGTTGGCGAGTCGGCGACAATTAGAATTTTATTTCCTGGGCTCTCCCGATCCTGATAATAGGAGGATTGACAATGACGGCTGGGCTTGTAAAGCGCAGCGGGGAGCCCTGGCACCTGATCAGCCTGCCGCTGTCGTATTCAGTGCGCCACGTTCCTACATCGCCTACCATGAAATCAGCACTTTCATCAGCCTGATAGTCATTGCTGCTCCCGAGTCTAGCTTGTCTCTATGCTAATCCTATTAAATTGAGAAGTTTCTTTTAGTGGAACCACTGTAGCCATATAACTCCGCCCAATGCAGATCACCGGCCCATTAAAGGAGAACTTCACCCAGGACCACCATAACCCCTAAATTAAGATCTGAATGACAGATCTGCCCCCTTATTGAATGAGAACTCCACCCAGGACCACCATAATCCCTAAATTAAGATCTGAATGACAGATCTGCCCCCTTATTGAATGAGAACTCCACCCAGGACCACCATAATCCCTAAATTAAGATCAGAATGACAGATCTGCCCCCTTATTAAGGGAGAACTTTACCCATGATCACCATAACCAATAAATTAAGATCAGAATGACAGATCTGCCCCCTTATTAAATGAGAACTTCACCCAGGGCCACCATAATCCCTAAATTAAGATCAGAAAGACAGATTTGCCCCCTTATTGAATGAGAACTCCACCCAGGACCACCATAATCCCTAAATTAAGATCAGAAAGACAGATTTGCCCCCTTATTGAAGGAGAACTTCACCCAGGACCACCATAATCCCTAAAATAAGATCTGAATGACAGATCTGCCTCCTTATTAAAGGGGAACTTCACCCAGGACCACCATACCTCCTACATTAAGATCTGAATGACAGATCTGCCCCTTATTAAGGGAGAACTTTACCCAGGATCACCATAACCAATAAATTAAGATCTGAATGACAGATCTGCCCCCTTATGAAAGGAGAACTTCACCCAGAACCATCATAACCCCTAAATTAAGATTTGAATGACAGATCTGCCTCTTTGTTAAAGGAGAACGTCACACAGGACCACCATAACCCCTAAATTAAGATCTAAATGACAGATCTGCCCTCTTATTAAAGGAGAACGTCAACCAGGGCCACCATACCACCTACATTAATATATTAATGAAAGATCTGCCCTTGCAATTAGGACTGAATCTGCCTGTCCAAATACCCATTGACATTTAGGATCTGATGCGCTAATAGAGTTTCCTGAGCTCTGCTTCATCCAACAGATTTGTCCCAGAGGTCATTGGGTCAAACTTGTGAGGCCTATACCATTAACCTAAATCTTAAAAATAACCGCCATTCAAAATACACTGGAGGTCCTCTAACCGTGGCCGAGCAGGGGGAATCCAGATTTAGGTGTCCTGCTGCACACCAAGCCCACGGGAAGTCTGAAACGGGGTAAATGCAACTTACCTAGTGCAGACCCAAGCACACACACTACATATGTACATTTACACACAGAGGGTAAAAGATGAAGAGAATGTAGGAGACAAAAAGGAAAATAACCCAGAAAACAGGGATATGTGAAACTCAAAAAGAGAAGGAAAAAAAAAACACAGGCAAAAAATAAAGACTGGGATAAGGAGGGCATTTAGAAAAGAGAGAAAAGAAGGTACAGTGGAACAGAGAGAGAGAGCAAAGGAGGGAATGTGAAAATACATAGAAAGAAAGAGGGAATGACGAAATAAGAAGGAGGGGGAATGTGAAACAGAGAAGACGTGGAACTGGAGAGAAAAGAGGGCATATGGAAAATAGAGTGAAGTAGTAAATGCAGAAAAGAGGGAAGAAAGCAATGTAGAACGGAGAGATAGGGGGTAAAAATAGAGTGTGAAAACAATGAAATGGGGAAAGAAGTAGCAATGAATGGAATGTAGAAAAAGAGGAAGATCTAGATGGGGAAAGTAAAGAATAACGAAAAAGAAAATGCTGGTGATAGAGAATGAGTGCTAAAGAAATTTGGAGGCAAGGTGCAAGAGAGCGGGAAATGTGGAAAAAAGACCTGTGCCTGCTGAGAGATTTATCTCCGAAGGGGTGTCTAAATAGTGTGCACTCACTGCACGAATGGGTTAAAGTGATCCTACACCCAAATAGGAAGTTTATGTTGTCACCTTTTATCCCCAGCCCAGTGCCCTATAATAACCTGTTTTTTTTACCAAAGCCAAAGCCAATAGTTATAAAAACAGGAACTGGATGCAGCTGGTCATATTGCTCCTTGGCCGATCAGCCCCGCCCCCTGGTGCTTTCCAGCGGTGATACATTCACTTACAGTACACAAAGTTCAGCATTGTCGGTCAGCCTTATAATAACCGTTAATATGTGACCATTTACCTTGGAACTGAATGAATTAGCATGTGGCCATGCTGCCTGCCATTTGGACATATTACTGCTTTCTGTTAGTGTTTTAAATGAATATTGGGACAGGGTTTCAGTAAAAAAAAAAAAGACAGTCTATTTTGGGGCACTAGGTTGGAGAAAGGAAGGATGCGAAATAATCTTCCTATCTGGGACGGGTATAGGATTACTTTTAATGCACAGAAAGCCTACAATGATCATCTATGCCCCCCCCAAAAACGTTCTCTGTACTTACCTCACCTCTGGGGCAGCCCACCCAGGGCTGTCTGTCTGCAGAAGATGTGTGTACTTTTACAGAGTGCTCTTTGCTGCGACAGTGCTGGAATGGCAGTAAAACATGTGGGACATGACGGCTAACTGTCTGTTAGACATATGTGAGGATCTGTATCAATTAAGACAGCATTATTGGAGCCGCTGAGCAGATGCTGAGCACAAGGCAGCGCCAGGCTGTAAATCACACCCTAACCATAGGGAGACATCGCCTGCGCTGTGCTATAGTGATGCCTCTGCATCTCGCCTCTTGCCTACAGAGTTCCATCTTTGCCTTCATTAGAATGAAAGAAGACCAATATGTGAAACCCATTAAAACAGCAACAGCTAAAATGTTAGAGAGATGAATATTCCCTGGCAGCCATATATTTTACAAGAGCCTCCATAAAGATGTACCTAAATCACACTCAACTTCCCCCCTCATTAAACAATCATATAAAAAAAAAAACGATCTGATCTAAAGATCTTATCAGGTAGCGCTCATAACAATAATACACCAAGCTGATCAAAATGATATAAAAATAATAAAAAAATTAAGTATAACCAATCTATCACTCATGAGCTAAGATTAATTGTTATGTTCAAATGGAGGAATCTGAGGTTTTGATCTTATCGATCAAAGATCTCAATCCCGTGCAATAATCGATTAAAATTCATTTAAATATTCGATCAACATATTAAACACATACCGTCCACCACCCCAGATGTGTTTCGTCGATTGACTTGTTCACTGGGAGGTGGAGGAGGATTGAAAGGCATTGCTTCATCTGCTATCTGGTACATTTAATCTTGAGAATTGGTGACTGACTATCACGTGTGGATAAGAAGTTCAAGCACACAGGGTGGATACAAGAGTTATAACCCCTCCTTGCTCTCAGACTCTATATCTCATCATTCCTTTATAAATGTGGTTGTAAAGAATTGTGTTTAATAGGTTGATCAAAATGTTTAAAGTTTAATTTTAATAGATTATTTCGCGGTATTGAGATCTTTGATCGATAAGATCAAAACCTTAGATTCCTCCATTAAACAATCATGTTAGGGATTTTTTTGCTCTACCCGCAACCATGTGTCAAAATCAAATCATGCTCATCTGGATCCTTTCTGTACAGTCTTGTTGCTCCTAAGGTGGCTTCCTTTTCCCCCTCTCTATTGCTACCACCATTACAGCACCGCCTGGATCTCATGCTAGTCTATAGGGAGACTGGCAGCCGATTCTCATTCCATTCATCTTTGCTATGACACTCCTTTGCATAGCAAAGATGAATGGCAGTGCAAGTCCCTGATTGGCTGGCGGCCCATGCATGCAATGTGGGATCACGGAAATATGGGAAGTAGGGGAGACCCCAAATGACCAGCAACAGCAGTATTAATCATTAGCCTATTATTAACCAGGAAGATAATCAATTCAATTGCAATAACACTTTTCATTGAAGAATGTCAGTGGATATTGCAGTACCCACTATTTTATTAAAGATTGTCTGTATATTTTAGAGAAGCCAATAGCAATACAGAGTCATGAGCAATTGAAGAAAGGATGAGACAGTGCCATGGCGGGTCCCCTTTTGATATCTGTCACACCATATCGTTACCCTTGTAATTACTGTATGTTCTTTTTCTATCCTCTCATATCCTGGTCCCATATAAATTGGCCTTCTGCTGCCAATTTAGCCTTGATTTTTCCTGCATTTCCCCCTTGTTTGGCCAATGCCATCAATTTGCCAGAGCAAGTAATCTGTCCAGAGCTGGTTATAACATCAAAGGCTGAAGAGTTACATACATTCCCTGACCTGCTAAGAGATTTAAAGTTTATAATTACTATTTATATTACTACTACCACTAATATTATTTAATATTAATCTTGGCTCTGTACAATATAGAGATTATAGGAGGGTAAGGTGAGTGTTACAATATGTAGGGTATTATAAGTCAGATGTGACAGAAATGTCATTATAAATAAAATGCATATAATATACTGTACAAATGTATTGTGTCAGATGTGACAGATACACATAGATACAGGAATACATTGGGAGAGAAAGCATTGCCCTTGCAAGCCTACAATCTAAAGAATAATGATTGGAGAATGTAGGTTATGTCCCAGGTTGTATGTATTGAGCCCTGTGACAAGCGCTCCAAAGAGTAACAAGTATGTGAAGTGGAGAGGTTAGGCCACAAGCAAGGCTCGTACAAATACAGTAGGTGTAATAGAAGTATCGGCAGGTGGCACACTCACTGTTAAATCAAAAATCTATGTACACCGGGTGCGCTGCCCAAAACAAGGGCCCTATTGCAAATGCATCCTGTATGAGGCTATGTGTGGGATGTCCTCCTAAACATCCCTATCAGGGCCCCTGGGGACTAACCCTCGCACTCCAAAGAAATAATAGCCCAAAATAACTAAATTCAAAGCTTTATTATGGATGACAATTTAAAACCATATATTACAATTACAACAGTTCATGGTGCCATACCGTGCATCACCACATGGGGGAGCCGACTGGCCAGACCTATACTTATAATGTGCCAAAATACATAGTGACAACCTATATGCTGATCAGTCTAATAAAGGACCCCGAACATAAGCCAGTGTCTGGCCAACAAGGATCCCCACGGCAAGCCCACGCGTTCCGAGCCTAATGAGGCTCTTTCTCAAGGCATCATTACACAGCCTTGAGAAAGAGCCTCATTAGGCTCGGAACGCGTGGGCTTGCCGTGGGGATCCTTGCTGGCCAGACACACAGTAAGATTGTTCACTGATAGATTTGTTTGTATATTGCTTTACTGTCTGCTCTTTCACCCTTGTTCTTTGTTGGGCCTGGCTTATGTTCGGGGTCCTGTTTGATTGAATTGATGTCATTTGGTCAGCATATAGGTTGTCACTATGTATTTTGGCACATTATAAGTATAGGTCTGGCCAGTCGGCTCCCCCATGTGGTGATGCACGGTATGGCACCATGAACTGTTGTAATTGTAATATATGGTTTTAAATTGTTATCCATAATAAAGCTTTGAATTTAGTTATTTTGGGCTATTATTTCTTTGGAGTGCGAGGGTTAGTCCCCAGGGGCCCCAGATAGGGATGTTTAGGAGGACATCCCACACATAGCCTCATACAAATACAGTAGGTGTTTTTAAAGGTTTGAAAGGTTGGGGAGTGACAAATTGTATAGGACATTCCAGAGGAGTGGAGAGGCACCTGTGATGTCCCATAGATGAGAGTGGGAGGTGGTGATCAGGGTTGAGGACAGAAGGAGGTTGTGGGTAGAGCAGAGGTTTCACCTGGCCTGGTAGCCTTGGACTAGTGATAACATGTAGGGCAAGGCTTGGTTAGAGAGAGCTTTGTAGGTTAAAGTTATACTAAAGGCGAGCACCCAATTGTTTCCCATTGACACGTTGCACTGTCCGGAACTTTAATCAGTTTTCAAAAAGCTCCTGTAGTTCCTAAGTTATTTGTAAACGTTTTAGAGCATTGGAGATGAAGAGAAAACAAGGCAAAACAGTGGTTGTGGCAACAGCGATGTGATGTAAGCACACTGTGTGTTTTACATATTTCATAGTAAAAATAAAAAGTGCATTGTTGCGCCTTTAGTTACTGCTGCCAGCCCCCAGAGGGGGTGAGAGATGCTGCAGGCTAAGAGTGTGCCAGCACATAGGCTTTGATTCATCAAGAGTTTAAATAATTATCATGGTAGTAAAAAAATCATTTAATGAGAAAAAAGCCTGAGAATTTCAGTGGTGTTGAATCACCAGAGATGAAGACAATGAAAGTCAATGGCACTTTTTACTACAGGTAAAAAGGGGTAAATGGTTCAATACTTTTCTCAGGTGTCTTTCATTGGTGATTCACTAAAAGAAATGACATTTTCAGGCTTTTTTCTCATGAATTGAAATTTTTAATACCATGAAATTTTTTTCAACTGTTAGTGAATCAAGGCCATAGTGTGACCAGAAAAAGGGTGTGAGAGATTCTGCAGGCTAAGAGTGTCTCCAGCGACCACATAATGTGACCAGAGAGAAGGGAGGAGGGCGGGGTTTCATAGCTGCAGAGAGAGTCAGCCAATCAGGTGGTCTGGGGAGGGAGTTCGGGAGTTCCGTTCTCGGTCCACTGAAGGTTGATTAAAGGACCAGGTCAGCGGGGTGGAGACTGAAAGCTGAATGAGGATGTCATTTCCTCACTAAGTAGACAGACATAGCAGGAAGGGGAGCACTGGAGAGACTCAATGTAAGGTAAGCTACTGATATTTATTAAGCTACTTAACTTGCCACTTTAAGTTTTTCAGATATTAGCAGCCAGAAGAGGGACTGACCGACAAGGAGATGCAAGGGGAGAGTTGGATAAGGCGAGAAATTGAAGGGTCGTGGAATATCTGTGGCAAATGTAACCAACTGTACTTGCTGTATCTTTTTTCCTTGAATCCATATGTCTTTCTCAATTTAGATTACAAAAAGTCTTAAGAATGACTTGCAAAATATCCTCATGTCAAGAAGTAAAAGTAAAACCAAAAATTACAGCAAGTTAAATTGCTTGGACTTATTACTACAGCCCCAGAGGGGACACATACAGCACAGGTAACCAATCTGGGGCTTCTCTATCTTTAGCTTACCCAACTGTAGCAATCCAACAGAGAGCATCTGCTATATGATATAAAATGTGTTTCTGGCAGAAAGCCCAGGGCCCGGCCATGATCATATACACATTGTGGGAAGGAGAGAAATGATTCCAGAGACCAGTGCAAGCTGAACTGTAACAATCCAACCCCACCTCCACAAAAATAAGATTGGGGGACAAACTGTCATGTTTGTCATCTTAGCTGTTTGTCTGGGCTACTGTCTATGTTTAGCAAGAAATATATTCTATATTAGGGAGAGCCTAGTATAAATGCCTAGTATCTGTGTTCTTGTTTTCAATCCCTTTAGATTAGCCTTTAGATTTTTGTGTCCAAAAAGTTTCTAAAAGTGTTTGTTTGCAGGCCAGGAGAGGTCCCACAATGATTTGAGCAAAAAAATTAATAATTGCCAAACACGCTATTTATGCACAACCATATTTAGAAGGAAATCAGAAACAACAGTTTATTTCAACATCACAGCAGTGTGGATGGGGGTAAGGAAAGAAAGATTTGGTTTGAAGTGGACCAAAACCCAGAGAACCCGATCGGGGATCCCTCGCTGTGTGAAAGCCCGCAGATCGCCCAATCTCTCACACTTCCCTGGTCCTACAGCGCATGTCTGGTCAGCGCGCTTGGATCTGCTCCCGTCCCTTCGTCCAAGAGCTCATCTAAGGCGAGCGGATCAGAGTGCGCTGGCGGCTGTATCCCCCCGCCACCCTTTGAAGGGGACCAAAACCCACATTTTTAACTAATATCCCCTGAATTGCTCCCCCTATAAATAGCACCTTTTGCCAAATTTTATTGCTCCTGCTTCACTCTAATCCCAGATAATGTTGCTTGTTTTAGCTGTAAAGCTCCGCCTCCTTCCATGATATCACTGCCACACCTATGCAATGACTGATCAACGGCCATTTTAAAGTGAGGGGCAGCAAAAAAAACAGTGTTTCAGGACCATGTGAAAAGTGAAAATATCCATTTCTAGTTATACACCCTAAGAAGGGAGTATTGGAAGGTGCTTTGGTCAAATGTATTTCAAAAGTTCAATGGGTTTTTGTCCGCTTTAACAGAGAGTGTGCCTGCGCTGGCCAGTCACAAATGCCTGATGCTGGCATGCTCCCTGCTAAAGGGATAGCGGAGATGCGGCCGCTGTTCGCACATGCGCTGTTGGACCGGAAAAGAAGGTGAGTTTCCGGGCAACCTTGGGGGTTTTACACAGTGGGGCATCCTGAATCTGGATGCCCCAGGGGAGAAAGTATGCCTGCTCTGGAGTCTCATAGACTCCAGGGTGGGTTTTGGTCCACTTTAACACTTATTGTGTTAAACTGTTTGGTTCTTGTAATCTGAATAATATCAATATTAATACTTATTATTATAATGATATGAGTTTGCAAGACTGTTAGTGTCCTGGCAGTGGACACCGAAAGACTGCTGCAGAAATATTACAAAACACTGTGAATAAAATAAAAATGTAATAGAAAATGATTAGGGATGAGCGAATCGATCCGGACGAACCCGGATTCGATCCGAATTTCAGGAAAAATTCGATTCGGATCGAATCCGAATTTCCCCGCGATTCGATCACTCGAAGTTTTCCTTTAACATCCATTCATTTACATTACAGGCATTCTAAGATGGCGGGCGGGACATGTCTGGACATGTATCCCGCGCCAGTGCAAGCTGGGGCAGTCACATGCAGCCTATCAGCAGCCAGCAAGCCCGGTGACGTCACACAGCGGTATTTAACGGCGGCCATCTTGCTTTTCCTCATTTCTCTATTGCATTCGTGACAGACAGACAGAACGCTGTGTAGCTGAGGCAGTTAGACAGGCTGGAGACAGGCTGGAGACAGGGACAGACAGGGACAGACAGGGACAGGCTGGAGACAGGCAGGAGACAGGCAGGAGACAGACAGGAGACAGACAGAAAGCCAGGGAAAGGTAGGAAAAACGGAGCTGGCTGACAGGGAGATTTTTTTTTTTTCATCCAGCCTTTGTTAGCGTTTTCAGGCTGCTTATAGTAACTAACTGTGCATATATACTGAACTGATCTTAAGTCTGCTGTGAGGCATCCCATTCTGTGACTAAAGCAGCCTCTATTTAATAGCATAATAAACATTTGCACTTATTCTCATAGAAATCAGGCCTGATAAAGACACTTTTGCTGTGCATGCTCTCTGGTTTTTGTGGCACTGGCATCCCATTCTGTGACTAAAGCAGCCTCTATTTAATAGCATAATAAACATTTGCACTTATTCTCATAGAAATCAGGCCTGATAAAGACACTTTTGCTGTGCATGCTCTCTGGTTTTTGTGGCACTGGCATCCCATTCTGTGACTAAAGCAGCCTCTATTTAATAGCATAATAAACATTTGCACTTATTCTCATAGAAATCAGGCCTGATAAAGACACTTTTGCTGTGCATGCTCTCTGGTTTTTGTGGCACTGGCATCCCATTCTGTGACTAAAGCAGCCTCTATTTAATAGCATAATAAACATTTGCACTTATTCTCATAGAAATCAGGCCTGATAAAGACACTTTTGCTGTGCATGCTCTCTGGTTTTTGTGGCACTGGCATCCCATTCTGTGACTAAAGCAGCCTCTATTTAATAGCATAATAAACATTTGCACTTATTCTCATAGAAATCAGGCCTGATAAAGACACTTTTGCTGTGCATGCTCTCTGGTTTTTGTGGCACTGGCATCCCATTCTGTGACTAAAGCAGCCTCTATTTAATAGCATAATAACCATTTGCACTTATTCTCATAGAAATCAGGCCTGATAAAGACACTTTTGCTGTGCATGCTCTCTGGTTTTTGTGGCACTGGCATCCCATTCTGTGACTAAAGCAGCCTCTATTTAATAGCATAATAAACATTTGCACTTATTCTCATAGAAATCAGGCCTGATAAAGACACTTTTGCTGTGCATGCTCTCTGGTTTTTGTGGCACTGGCATTCCATTCTGTGACTAAAGCAGCCTCTATTTAATAGCATAATAACCATTTGCACTTATTCTCATAGAAATCAGGCCTGATAAAGACACTTTTGCTGTGCATGCTCTCTGGTTTTTGTGGCACTGGCATCCCATTCTGTGACTAAAGCAGCCTCTATTTAATAGCATAATAACCATTTGCACTTATTCTCATAGAAATCAGGCCTGATAAAGACACTTTTGCTGTGCATGCTCTCTGGTTTTTGTGGCACTGGCATCCCATTCTGTGACTAAAGCAGCCTCTATTTAATAGCATAATAAACATTTGCACTTATTCTCATAGAAATCAGGCCTGATAAAGACACTTTTGCTGTGCATGCTCTCTGGTTTTTGTGGCACTGGCATCCCATTCTGTGACTAAAGCAGCCTCTATTTAATAGCATAATAAACATTTGCACTTATTCTCATAGAAATCAGGCCTGATAAAGACACTTTTGCTGTGCATGCTCTCTGGTTTTTGTGGCACTGGCATCCCATTCTGTGACTAAAGCAGCCTCTATTTAATAGCATAATAAACATTTGCACTTATTCTCATAGAAATCAGGCCTGATAAAGACACTTTTGCTGTGCATGCTCTCTGGTTTTTGTGGCACTGGCATCCCATTCTGTGACTAAAGCAGCCTCTATTTAATAGCATAATAAACATTTGCACTTATTCTCATAGAAATCAGGCCTGATAAAGACACTTTTGCTGTGCATGCTCTCTGGTTTTTGTGGCACTGGCATCCCATTCTGTGACTAAAGCAGCCTCTATTTAATAGCATAATAACCATTTGCACTTATTCTCATAGAAATCAGGCCTGATAAAGACACTTTTGCTGTGCATGCTCTCTGGTTTTTGTGGCACTGGCATCCCATTCTGTGACTAAAGCAGCCTCTATTTAATAGCATAATAAACATTTGCACTTATTCTCATAGAAATCAGGCCTGATAAAGACACTTTTGCTGTGCATGCTCTCTGGTTTTTGTGGCACTGGCATCCCATTCTGTGACTAAAGCAGCCTCTATTTAATAGCATAATAACCATTTGCACTTATTCTCATAGAAATCAGGCCTGATAAAGACACTTTTGCTGTGCATGCTCTCTGGTTTTTGTGGCACTGGCATCCCATTCTGTGACTAAAGCAGCCTCTATTTAATAGCATAATAACCATTTGCACTTATTCTCATAGAAATCAGGCCTGATAAAGACACTTTTGCTGTGCATGCTCTCTGGTTTTTGTGGCACTGGCATCCCATTCTGTGACTAAAGCAGCCTCTATTTAATAGCATAATAAACATTTGCACTTATTCTCATAGAAATCAGGCCTGATAAAGACACTTTTGCTGTGCATGCTCTCTGGTTTTTGTGGCACTGGCATCCCATTCTGTGACTAAAGCAGCCTCTATTTAATAGCATAATAACCATTTGCACTTATTCTCATAGAAATCAGGCCTGATAAAGACACTTTTGCTGTGCATGCTCTCTGGTTTTTGTGGCACTGGCATCCCATTCTGTGACTAAAGCAGCCTCTATTTAATAGCATAATAAACATTTGCACTTATTCTCATAGAAATCAGGCCTGATAAAGACACTTTTGCTGTGCATGCTCTCTGGTTTTTGTGGCACTGGCATCCCATTCTGTGACTAAAGCAGCCTCTATTTAATAGCATAATAACCATTTGCACTTATTCTCATAGAAATCAGGCCTGATAAAGACACTTTTGCTGTGCATGCTCTCTGGTTTTTGTGGCACTGGCATCCCATTCTGTGACTAAAGCAGCCTCTATTTAATAGCATAATAAACATTTGCACTTATTCTCATAGAAATCAGGCCTGATAAAGACACTTTTGCTGTGCATGCTCTCTGGTTTTTGTGGCACTGGCATCCCATTCTGTGACTAAAGCAGCCTCTATTTAATAGCATAATAAACATTTGCACTTATTCTCATAGAAATCAGGCCTGATAAAGACACTTTTGCTGTGCATGCTCTCTGGTTTTTGTGGCACTGGCATCCCATTCTGTGACTAAAGCAGCCTCTATTTAATAGCATAATAAACATTTGCACTTATTCTCATAGAAATCAGGCCTGATAAAGACACTTTTGCTGTGCATGCTCTCTGGTTTTTGTGGCACTGGCATCCCATTCTGTGACTAAAGCAGCCTCTATTTAATAGCATAATAAACATTTGCACTTATTCTCATAGAAATCAGGCCTGATAAAGACACTTTTGCTGTGCATGCTCTCTGGTTTTTGTGGCACTGGCATCCCATTCTGTGACTAAAGCAGCCTCTATTTAATAGCATAATAAACATTTGCACTTATTCTCATAGAAATCAGGCCTGATAAAGACACTTTTGCTGTGCATGCTCTCTGGTTTTTGTGGCACTGGCATCCCATTCTGTGACTAAAGCAGCCTCTATTTAATAGCATAATAAACATTTGCACTTATTCTCATAGAAATCAGGCCTGATAAAGACACTTTTGCTGTGCATGCTCTCTGGTTTTTGTGGCACTGGCATCCCATTCTGTGACTAAAGCAGCCTCTATTTAATAGCATAATAAACATTTGCACTTATTCTCATAGAAATCAGGCCTGATAAAGACACTTTTGCTGTGCATGCTCTCTGGTTTTTGTGGCACTGGCATCCCATTCTGTGACTAAAGCAGCCTCTATTTAATAGCATAATAAACATTTGCACTTATTCTCATAGAAATCAGGCCTGATAAAGACACTTTTGCTGTGCATGCTCTCTGGTTTTTGTGGCACTGGCATCCCATTCTGTGACTAAAGCAGCCTCTATTTAATAGCATAATAAACATTTGCACTTATTCTCATAGAAATCAGGCCTGATAAAGACACTTTTGCTGTGCATGCTCTCTGGTTTTTGTGGCACTGGCATCCCATTCTGTGACTAAAGCAGCCTCTATTTAATAGCATAATAAACATTTGCACTTATTCTCATAGAAATCAGGCCTGATAAAGACACTTTTGCTGTGCATGCTCTCTGGTTTTTGTGGCACTGGCATCCCATTCTGTGACTAAAGCAGCCTCTATTTAATAGCATAATAACCATTTGCACTTATTCTCATAGAAATCAGGCCTGATAAAGACACTTTTGCTGTGCATGCTCTCTGGTTTTTGTGGCACTGGCATCCCATTCTGTGACTAAAGCAGCCTCTATTTAATAGCATAATAAACATTTGCACTTATTCTCATAGAAATCAGGCCTGATAAAGACACTTTTGCTGTGCATGCTCTCTGGTTTTTGTGGCACTGGCATCCCATTCTGTGACTAAAGCAGCCTCTATTTAATAGCATAATAAACATTTGCACTTATTCTCATAGAAATCAGGCCTGATAAAGACACTTTTGCTGTGCATGCTCTCTGGTTTTTGTGGCACTGGCATCCCATTCTGTGACTAAAGCAGCCTCTATTTAATAGCATAATAAACATTTGCACTTATTCTCATAGAAATCAGGCCTGATAAAGACACTTTTGCTGTGCATGCTCTCTGGTTTTTGTGGCACTGGCATCCCATTCTGTGACTAAAGCAGCCTCTATTTAATAGCATAATAAACATTTGCACTTATTCTCATAGAAATCAGGCCTGATAAAGACACTTTTGCTGTGCATGCTCTCTGGTTTTTGTGGCACTGGCATCCCATTCTGTGACTAAAGCAGCCTCTATTTAATAGCATAATAAACATTTGCACTTATTCTCATAGAAATCAGGCCTGATAAAGACACTTTTGCTGTGCATGCTCTCTGGTTTTTGTGGCACTGGCATCCCATTCTGTGACTAAAGCAGCCTCTATTTAATAGCATAATAAACATTTGCACTTATTCTCATAGAAATCAGGCCTGATAAAGACACTTTTGCTGTGCATGCTCTCTGGTTTTTGTGGCACTGGCATCCCATTCTGTGACTAAAGCAGCCTCTATTTAATAGCATAATAAACATTTGCACTTATTCTCATAGAAATCAGGCCTGATAAAGACACTTTTGCTGTGCATGCTCTCTGGTTTTTGTGGCACTGGCATCCCATTCTGTGACTAAAGCAGCCTCTATTTAATAGCATAATAAACATTTGCACTTATTCTCATAGAAATCAGGCCTGATAAAGACACTTTTGCTGTGCATGCTCTCTGGTTTTTGTGGCACTGGCATCCCATTCTGTGACTAAAGCAGCCTCTATTTAATAGCATAATAAACATTTGCACTTATTCTCATAGAAATCAGGCCTGATAAAGACACTTTTGCTGTGCATGCTCTCTGGTTTTTGTGGCACTGGCATCCCATTCTGTGACTAAAGCAGCCTCTATTTAATAGCATAATAAACATTTGCACTTATTCTCATAGAAATCAGGCCTGATAAAGACACTTTTGCTGTGCATGCTCTCTGGTTTTTGTGGCACTGGCATCCCATTCTGTGACTAAAGCAGCCTCTATTTAATAGCATAATAAACATTTGCACTTATTCTCATAGAAATCAGGCCTGATAAAGACACTTTTGCTGTGCATGCTCTCTGGTTTTTGTGGCACTGGCATCCCATTCTGTGACTAAAGCAGCCTCTATTTAATAGCATAATAAACATTTGCACTTATTCTCATAGAAATCAGGCCTGATAAAGACACTTTTGCTGTGCATGCTCTCTGGTTTTTGTGGCACTGGCATCCCATTCTGTGACTAAAGCAGCCTCTATTTAATAGCATAATAAACATTTGCACTTATTCTCATAGAAATCAGGCCTGATAAAGACACTTTTGCTGTGCATGCTCTCTGGTTTTTGTGGCACTGGCATCCCATTCTGTGACTAAAGCAGCCTCTATTTAATAGCATAATAAACATTTGCACTTATTCTCATAGAAATCAGGCCTGATAAAGACACTTTTGCTGTGCATGCTCTCTGGTTTTTGTGGCACTGGCATCCCATTCTGTGACTAAAGCAGCCTCTATTTAATAGCATAATAAACATTTGCACTTATTCTCATAGAAATCAGGCCTGATAAAGACACTTTTGCTGTGCATGCTCTCTGGTTTTTGTGGCACTGGCATCCCATTCTGTGACTAAAGCAGCCTCTATTTAATAGCATAATAAACATTTGCACTTATTCTCATAGAAATCAGGCCTGATAAAGACACTTTTGCTGTGCATGCTCTCTGGTTTTTGTGGCACTGGCATCCCATTCTGTGACTAAAGCAGCCTCTATTTAATAGCATAATAACCATTTGCACTTATTCTCATAGAAATCAGGCCTGATAAAGACACTTTTGCTGTGCATGCTCTCTGGTTTTTGTGGCACTGGCATCCCATTCTGTGACTAAAGCAGCCTCTATTTAATAGCATAATAACCATTTGCACTTATTCTCATAGAAATCAGGCCTGATAAAGACACTTTTGCTGTGCATGCTCTCTGGTTTTTGTGGCACTGGCATCCCATTCTGTGACTAAAGCAGCCTCTATTTAATAGCATAATAAACATTTGCACTTATTCTCATAGAAATCAGCCTGATAAGGACACTTTTGCTGGCCAAAGCCTACTGGACCCTGCCAGGTCCATTCCTGCCAAGGGCATTCCACATTCTGTGACTAAAGCAGCTCTCTGTTTAAGACATATAAGCATTTGCTCTTATTATATTTTATATTATCAAAGACACTTTTGCTGGGCATAGGCTTTACTGCTGCGGCGCCCCCCTGCGTTGATGCATCCCATTCTGTAACATAGCATACCCCTCTTTATTTACACTAAGCAGCTCTCTTATTTACACTAAGCAGGCCTGTTGGAGGCTGAGTGTTACTGCTCACTTTTGGTGTGCATTATATTCTGTTTTATATAGACCCACTGCTGCCTGGGGGTTCTTAAAATATCACCTACTACCACGCCAGTTAGACTATGTCGGGCAGACAAGTG